>OZ012688.1:2739130-2982499 GCA_963942565.1 Maea johnstoni | reverse complement strand
CTGTAATGTATGCTCCAGGACTTATGTTCTTGAACCTCAAAAGACCGTTCAAGTATTGAGAGCTAGACACCAGCAGAGAAATACATCCCCTTGATCCGCAACCCCATAGGCACAACATGCTAGTACCTAAGGTATGTGTGCCTCGGGTTACGCGATGTAGCCTGGGGAAGTATTGGTCACGTGATTGGTTTCGCGGCAATTTCAGTCTGACCCAGGGTCTGTGAAACCAGCAGGCAGCCAATCCTGGGGTACACATGTTATCTATGACTCATAGTGGTGTGAGGCAGCGAAATTTGATGACGCATGCACAGTGCCCACTCCCTGTCTACTACTCCCAGATACCAGCAAGCATCAGGGGTACCCAAATAAACACAAGGCTTAACAACATTCTTCATGCAGGGGAAATGGTGAGGAAAGATGAATTGTTTTTCCAATGGAATTCATCTGTCATGTATATTTTTCATATTGTTTATCTTTTATATTGATGAATTAAGTAATGCCTTTCACCAATGGATATTTTGGGATGTATGGCAAAAATTAAGAATGGCTCTGCCCTTTCTTGGTAGATCCTTGGACGTCAGTACTAGGAACATTGAATCACACCCAGCTTACTACTTATGACTGTGAATCTTCGTGGTTTTCTTCCAGAACCAGGAAACTGGGACTCTACCTTATTTCTCTAAACTCATGTGAAATATTTTGTGGAAAGTTGATAGTTGAGAATGTATGTGTTGGGCAAGAGCCCTGTTGCACGGTGCCTGTTGGCTGGTTGTCCATGCTAATTATGATACTATTAATGATGATGATGATAATGATGATGAAGTGTTTGTTTCTGGGGTCCACATGCTGTAGTGCCGGTCACCACTTGCAAACAAGAGTCAGATTCTGACCATGATCACTCGAGTTTTCCCTTGTATTATAACCCATCTCAGTGAGCGAGTGATTTTTTCGTCCTGCATGTAACCCTAATCAACCTGTAATTAATGAGGGTTTTTTGAAAGGTAAGAGACCAATGAGACTAATATATTGGTTGGCACTGACGTGAGTAGTTTGAGGTAGTAGAGAAGAGATGGTGATAAGGAGAGATAATCGATGAAAAGGGGGGGGGGGGGGAGGGAGGGAAGGTAGGTGGATTTATATTTCCCATCAGGCTGCATCTAGCACTGGTCCTCATCCCCCAGCCCTGTTCACTGTTCTCACCACCTTGTAATTCCTTACCTTGCTACTCACCCACGGCAGAGAAATACATCCCCTTGAACCGCAACGCCATAGGCACAGCATGCTAGCACCTAGGGTATGTGCGCCTCGGATTACGCGGTGTAGCCTTGGTCACGTGATCTGATCTGTGCAATTAGCATGCAGCATCCTTTCTAGGTCAGATAGTTGCCAAGGAGATGGGAGGCAGCGACATTTGATGATGCATGGACAGTGCCCGATCCCTGTCTACTCATCTCAGCCCACGGCTAGTGTATCTTGTAGTGTTGTATATTATATATTTCAGTCTGTACAGTCATTTTATTGCTAGTGCTAAGCAAGGGGAAGATGTTTGTTAGAGTAAATCCAATGAAATCAAAGGAAATCAGCAAATAAGGACCTGCAATGTCATAACTATCCTGACCTGTTCGTTTCTATTTTAGCAATTAGACCCAACAGCAACTTAATATGCAAGGAATTCTTTTGCCAGTCTCTGGGATTATAAAGGGCCATTTATTATTTTCTATGTTGGGTGACTGTTGCTAGTTGTTTGTTGATTGGTGTTTTGGCCATATAGTTGCCTAGAGGACCAGCATTGGTGAATGTGGTCTTCATTGGGGTGGATACAGAGAGCAGAGCAGGGGCTGGGAGCTGGAGGCTGGGAGTGTGTGTGCATGCACTTGTGAACGTGGTTAGGGGTTGGGGCTTAATTTGAGATCAAACTCCTTTCACTTCTTGCAAGTCATCGACGGTTAAGGAGCATAACGATGGCACAAACTAGACGTCCCACACCTTGACCAGAATAGCGTTATCCAAATACTTGAGCAACAGTATGACACAAAAAAACGCAAAAAATCTTACATATGGTGTAATTAATATATACTGTTTCACGAGACCTAAAAGATGTAGTTTTATAATTTGAACATACTGCAATGAGTGATTTCTAGCGGTCTAATACATACACATTTTGAGAACTGGTCGTTTGTTGCATGTGTAACTGTTGTAATCCTGGGGAAATCTATCTTCTGTAAAATAAAGAGAAAATGCAGGTATATTCCTGACTTTGTTGTTTTTCACGCCTGGAGCATACACTTGGTTGTACTTGTATGAACATATCTTTATCTCTAAGTTACACCTTGAGGAATAGTTCAATGAAAGCTGTGGAATATGATGGTTTAAAAAATTCAGTTTCAAATATTCTTTGGATAATTCTCATTTAGGCAGGTGGATTTGTGAAAAATCGTGCACTTTGTATTAAAAGCGTGAAACTTGGTATGATGGTGCATATAACTAGACAACATTTTCAGATATGGAGGCGTCGCACCAGTGCCTTCTGGTGACAGGTGGCGCCACCTACACTTTGGCTCACATTCTAACCATATATGGCATATAAAACCAGAGTTTTTAATCAATCAAATTAACTTCAATAAGAATGTATGACAGGATATAAGTATATAAGTACCCTTAATTTGCAAAGAATAAGTGCCACAAATCTAAAGTAAAATCTAAAAAATTGGCTAAAAACGTTCATTCATGTAAAAAATATTTATAAGTTATGATATTTTCTAGAGAATACATAGACAGAAAGCAAGGTTGTTGTTGCCACCAAATACTTTTTACTGAATGTGCCCCAGAAATATTTCTTAGCACCCCATTTTGATCCCCCCCCCCTAACTACTTGAACAGAGATATGTGTAGGTACAAATTGAAGTTGACTATGCATCACACACATTGTAAATGATCACATCTTTATCAATACCCTGTTTCATTGACATTGAATATTATTTTTGAAAGGTATATAATGAACATAGTCGAGAAGTACCCCTTGGTGGAAGGTGGCGCCACCTGTAGCATGACCTTTCATCAGACGGATATATAGGAATCTGTGAATATAATCCAATGTCTGTGAAACTTCCAATATGTATTTCAGATAATAAAGTATGAAGGCCTTCCTTCAGTGCCTGTTATAATAATAATAATAATAATAATAATAATAATAATAATAATAATAATAATAATAATAATAAAATAATAATGATAATAGTAATAATAATAATCTTTATTTAAAGAGGGTAACTCAGTCCAATGGTAAGTGGAAGAGCTAATAGTAAGGAGGTTGCATTTTGAGTACCATAGCTGTGGTTTAGGAAGAAGTCAAGGATCTTGAGAAAATAAAAGTATGTGCCTGTGATGAGATTCGTTTTTCAAATGTGTTATATTCAAAGGCAAAGAACGGTATTCGACAAAACTTTGAAAAGTACCCAACATAAAGAAATCCTCGAAACTTTGCATACGCTACCATTGTCAGATCATCTATGGAAATCCGAGATAAAAAGGGGGGCTACCTGTCATCCTGCCCATGTAGGTGGCGCCAAATTTGGCCCTAAATTTGCCAATTTCAAGTCTAAAAGTCCATTTAGAATTTCATCAAACCTTGCATATGCTTTCGTTGTCAGGTCCCCTTTGAATATCTGAAATAAAAAAGGGGGGTCACCAGTCATGCCATTACTACAGGTGGCGCTCCCAAAACAGCAACTGGATTTTTTTCAAAGGGGATTTTGACAGTGATAGCTTATGCAAAGTTTCATGGATTTCTTAATGTGGGGCTATTTTCCAAAAGGACTAAGTTTAAGATGTCACTTTCAACTTGTAGAATATCGTGCTATGCCTTTAAATCTGTGATGTACTGCTTTATGTGAAAACTAATAGTAGAAAACTCGAATATTTCCCCCTGAACCCCCTCTTCGCACCTAGCGGTCAGTTAAGAAGGAGGCGAGTGCCAGATGGAAATCTTATCTGAAAGTATTGTAATTGATACGCTTTCGTCTTTTGGACGATGGATTTAAGTGTGTTAACAATCCGCCAAACCTCACGTATTTACATACAAGAACTTTAGCTATATGGTGTGTACGTTTTTATGTTGATCTTCAACAGAGAGATTCCGTGTTACGTATCGTTATATTCGATATCACTGCTCGGTACACTGAGCCAATATGAGGTAAACTGTCTTATCCTTGCCAATGCTATCATAGTATAATATACTTTTCCCTTATAGACTGAACACAGGAACTTGCTCCAGATCAGTAAATACTAGTTACTATAATATATATATATATATATATATATATATATATATATATATATATATATATATATATATATATATATACATACATACATACATACATACATACATACATACATACATACATACATACATACATACATACATACATACATACATACATACATACATACATACATTCATACATACATACATACATACATACATACATACATACATACATACATACATACATATATATATATATATATATACATATAGCTGTGGAAGGGTCTTGACCGAGTCGGGATTCGAAGTGCCCAAGCACGTCACTGCCCGTAGGGCTTAATAGGTTCAGCATTCTCCCATTCGCCCAGATGGGATATTACTAGGTAATAGGGAGAATCGACGATAACAAATTCGTCGTCAATAACGGTTTATGGTAGCGAGTTTATTGATGAAACTGAGCGGCCAAAAAATCAAGTCATGCGTGCGATTGAAACATTGTCTGAAGCTTATATATGGGAAAATTTTTGGCATATTTTCGCGCCCGTGTACTTTTAGCTAATAGAGAGGTTGGGCTATCCCGTTCCCGACATCGAGATCGGGTTAGCATATCACCTTCTATGCCGTTCCCGACCTCGATGTTGGAACATCGTATCCAAGGTTGGGCTATGCCGTCGAGATAAGTATCTGTCAATAGATGTCTAAAATGTAGTTGTTGAATTTGTCAATAGATGTCGCCATTGTATTTACAGCATACGCTACGCCGTTCAATACTTACGGGATACAGCTAGTTTATCTCGGGTATTGAGATCGCCGCAGAGTCGAGCTATGTGGGAAACGATGACGTCAACACATTCTATGGTGACGTCATAGTCGCCTATCCCGATCTCGATGTCGGAAACGGGATAGCCCAATCTGTCTAATATGTCGAAAAAGGGGAACAACTTTACTGTAATTCCGCGCATAGCGAAACAGCGAAATATGTATAGGACGTACACCTACGGCATACTATTAAACTACGGAGATGCCTCATTCTGAGAATATCGCTAAACTGGCCATAAGTTCTTAAATCATGGTACGTGTGTGTTATGAATTCTTCAATTGATATTGTGCACGTACGTTGGCATACCCGTCAGCATTCAACAATCCAAAATCAGGATATATCACTTATCAGGCGGTTACTGCGACGTCTTTTGGTTTCATTTTGTTTAGTTTCAATTCTGGGAGGGGCCAGGTTAGTACTTTTGCTTAAGGAGCGGGCCTTTAGAGTTGGTAATCATGGAAACATATGTTAATAGGATAACTTTAATTTTAGCAGATCACAATTGCTGCATGATAATATTCACACAGTTTTAAAAAACACGCAGATAGCTTTGGAACTGAAAATGTCGTCATCAACAACATTTACATTGTGTGATCTTTCCAGACATTGTGTGATCTTTCAAGATCAAATACTTACTATGTTCAGCATATTATGAAATTCTTGGCTCTTGGCTAGAAAATGAATTTATTCTTGAGGAATTGTGGATGATTTTTGAAAGTTGGCAAATCAGTAGCTAATCTGAAGATTTCTGACCAAGTTATATAATTCATACCTGTTAACATTCAACCATCCAAAATCTGGAGATTTTATGCGGTTCCAATCCTGGCCACCAGGGGTCAGATTAGTTTATTAGTTTAGGAGTGGGCTATCATATTTTACAGGTGTTGGCAAATTGATAACCATACAAGTATGATTATGAAATAACTTTAATTTTATGTAGCAGATCACACTTGCAGCATGATGACAAATTCCCAGTTATGAGAAACACACAGAGATTGCTTTTGAACTGAATACATCATAATAGTCCATGACCCAGAGGTGGTCAGTATCATATTGGGGGAGGGGGGGGGCAAATTCTGATTAATGTTTTTGAATTCCCCATATTCTCACCTTTATGGTATTTCAGTAACAAATATTTTCCAAATCAGACCTTTTTTTCCCAGGTGAACATAGCTTTAAATATTTACACGATCACTAATTTGCTTTTCCTCACTACCCATATTCCTCATATTTCATAACTAATACATCTATATCCATTCCCCTTGAGACATGGATCCGTGCGCGGGCCTACATATTTTGGCGCACGGATCCATACCTCCCTAACCTTTGCGCTGTGTTGCGCCCAGCGCCACTAGCTTCATACTACTTTCCATTCCTTTCATTTCCCCTCCTATCACCTTGTATCGGACTTTCTCTGGATATCTGTAGTACATGGGAGTTTCACACATGTACTGACGGTTCATAAGACCCTTCCTGGCCCAACTCGATCAGGAATGACGCTTGAATTGTCTGGAAAACAAAGAAAAAGAGAAAAATACTATCAAGTATATATTATAAAGTAGTAGTTGTAGTAGTAGTAGTTGTAGTAGTAGTAGTAGTAGTACTTTTATTTGCTGTAACAGGGTTACAAAAGTTGTACATATACTTATAAACTTATAAACAAACATAAATGAACAAAAAACAAAAAAAGGAAAGGAACATAGGGTAAACAGAAAATAAGGGAACTAAAGCCATCTATGAGGTTATACATTTGTATTTCTAATACGCCCCTGGATTCATCAGAAATGCTGATGCCTCCAGTATACCTCACAAATGGTTTATTCAAGAAAGTCATTTTACTTGTTCTGATTACCAGATCCATTATGGTATGGGCCTTAAGGTAGCTCACACCTTTATTAACTTAAGGTAGCGTGCAAGCTAAAAGACCAGGTATTATATATACCTGGTATTATAAAGACCAGGTATTATATATACTTGATAGTAATTTTCTGGACTATATACATATATATATATATATATATATATATATATATATATATATATATATATATATATATATATATATATATATATATATATATATATATATATAAACACACAATTTCTGAAAGATTCTATGACTGCTACAAATTATTTGTGGCCAGAGGACTAACTGTTTTGACCGATGAGGCCAAAGGATCGAACCATAGGGCCAAAGTCTACCAGCATGGGGACAAAGGATCCAGTTAGATGACTTGTACAGTCACTACTACTACTACTACTAGTACAACAACAACAACTACTACTACTACTACTACTACTACTACTACTACTACTGACAAATCCCTTCATAAAAGACGTTTCCCATAGTAAGGGTATATTGCAAGTATAGGTGCAATTAGGTCTGAAGTCTGGAATTGCGCCGATAGTTGATAACAAGTGTCATCGTCGAGATCAGTAGACTCTAAATCCCCGCAGATGTCAGGAATCGACGCCATGGAAACTTATAATCTTAGAATACCCTACGTAGGTTTAGGGTTAAGAACCGGGTCCATGGTTAGGGTTAGATAACCCTAACCCTAACCATGGACCTGGTTCCAAGCCCTAACCCTAAACCTACACCTAGGTAGGGTATTCCAAGATCACAAGTTTCCATGGCGTCGATTCCTGACATGTGTGTGGATTTAGAGTCTACCTCACAACGCCTCGTTTCACCTCTTAACACCAGATGTCGTCGTTGGTAGCGAAATAAACAATTTCACTCTTTGTATTCTGATTGGTTAAGAGATGTAAGGGTATTGCATGTGAGGTTCAGGGTATTCGCGCGGTCATTTCGGACCAGGTTGCAGACAGGTAAGGACGAGTTTTACGGCCAGACTTAAACCAATGAATCATGTACATGTTTGACTATATATGCCCTAAGTCGGCAGGTGACAATGGCTGAAGTGTTTTATAATCTTAGAAAGAAGTTCTGAAGCGGCAATTTCCGCCATTTTAAATTTCCGACATTTGCTTTAGGCCTGACTAATCGAGCACCTGCCAAGACATTAGGAGCGTCTGTTCGCATATAACAGACGCTCCTAATGTCTTGGCAGGTGCTCGTCCGTTCCGTTTGCCGTGGGTATAGGTGAGGCCCGTCAGAGCAACAATAGCAACGGCACGGAGGGTCTAAGTCGGCCCCGGCTACTCTAACATGAAAGTGTAAGAAATGTATTAGTTTGCCACTTTTTTGTGACAAAACGTTCGTGTTTTCAATCCAAACTTGGCAAACGTGTTAGGAGCACTACTACGTATATGTATAAACATAGTTTTTGTCTCAACTCCGCAAAATGTTGATTTTGATCATTAGGTACCATTGTAAAATGTGTCCATTGCCAACAATACGATCTCGGGTGTTTGTATTGTTCGCAACAGACAAACACGCGAGATCGTAGTGTCGGCAATGTGCACATTTTACAAAAGGAACTAATGAGCAAAATCAACATTTTGCGGAGCTGAGACAAAAAGTATGTTTGTACAAACACGTAGTAGTGCTCCAAAGAGGGTTGCCAAGTTTGGATGGCAAACTCGAACGTTTTGCCACAAAAAAGTGGCAAAAGTGATTGCCAAACTCGAGTCAGACCGACTATAGATCTAGTTACAAATGGCATCACTGAAAGGTTATAGGGATTAAGATCCGCCGCTGAGCCTTGGTGCAGATTTATAGCCGAGACGTAGGTGTTTGTTGCAAAAGCTGAGGCCGTCAAGGCCGAAGCTTTGCAACAAACACCCACGGCGAGGCTATAAATCTTCACCAATGCTCAGTGGCGGGTCTTAATGGCTATTATAGCGAGTTTGAGTGATAAAAAATTCAAACAACTCAATCAAAAATGACACAAAAATCATGTTTTCTAGTGGTTGCTGAGCCTGGATTTGGTCCCAGCTCTGGAGCCTCATTCTGGATTTAGTCCCGGCTCCCTGCTGTGAACCGGGACCACTTTAAAGCCACAGAAACAGCTTCTCACTGTACATATAGTGTGTTTTCCAAGCCTAGGTATTTTCATAGCAGTGCGCTATAATTTGTAACCATGCTCAATGGTACTTTTCAAAACGGATTGGTAATAAATCATAAACCTAAAAAAAAATTAAGGACCATTTTTGGGTGTTTCTTATGAATATAAGAAAAAACAATTCAAAAGAAGTTTTGTTCAGAAAGGTATCACCAAGCTAGTTTGGCTATTGTGGCCTGTTGCAGTGATGAGAGGATTAAAACGGCTAAATCCAAGCTCCAGACTACTAACCAATCTCTCATTTTAAAGTCAAATCTTTTCTGCCCCAAGTGCACTGATGTTCAAATGCATTTTCAAATATGTTGCAAATGAATAATTTTGCGAAAAAAACTTTTGAACAAAAGGTCCAGCTGTTGATAGTTAGTGTCCCTGATGTTAATGACTAGACACAAGATGATGTATTGATGCACAGTTGCTGTATAGGTTATTGAGGATGCAGGGGCTTTATTGTAGTGAATGTGTGGTTAGGTAATATTAGCCTATGAGCCTGGGGCCTGGTACAGGTGACCACTGGTCAACCGGTCAGACGAGAGCCAGCACCAGCAGGTCAGGTGGACTATATCTATAGGTACACAACACCTGACTAATTACCCTATGCTTGCACTACACAGAGGCATCAATAGAACCTCATTGTCTGCAACGGTCTCATTGTCTACATAACAATGGAGTCACATTGTCTCAATCAATATATGTGGAGTCATGGTGTTGACACTGTGCTTTATCAGATCTCTAAGTGCTCATATGATCTATACTTGTCAAAATATTTTACCAGTGGGAATAATCTCTTTGATGAATATTTTATGTAAATCCAAATTTATTTTGCTAAATAGACTTATTTTGGCGTTCTAAAACTCAAAATAACTTTATGCATATTTGACAAAGCATGGTTCCTTTGATAGCTTTTTGTATAATCTCTGTACTTGCATAGTGTACTCTTGGCAATGAGGGGCTAGTCATCAGTTCACACCAAACCCGTTGTGTATGGGCAGATATGCTGGTACCTGGATGTATAACAGAAAGCCATCTTTTGCCCATTTTTAATGTACTTGAGGATTCACTAAGCAAAATGGTTGAAAAAATTGAAAAAACACTCATTCTTCTTTTATAAAGTAATAGTAATGAAAATACTACTACTACTACTACTAATAATAATAATAACAATAGTAATAATAGTAAAATGATAATAGTAATGATATTAAGGATAATGATATTAATGAATAGTATTAAAATAATAATAATGAATTGATAGTCAGGATTATGATGACGGTAATGGAAACATATTGGTAATGAATTGCATTGTTATGATCATGATGAGAAATTTTGTGCTAATAATTATGATTGCATTTTGATTAACCTCATTGTGTTGGCTGTTTCAGGGTGGTGCAGACCAAGGGATGCCTATCATAGTGTAAAGGGTGGCGCCCAACACCCCTGCTGACCTGTGCATACCGCAGCTGAATGAGGGCGACCAGGTGCTGTTCATCAACGGGCGCAACGTCTCGCAGCACACACACGAGCCGGTGGTCATGTTCATACACTCCATGGAACTCGTCATCATCGTCAGGCCAAATGGTGAGTCGAACAACACTACTCGAGAACAATTACTCAATAGGCGGCATTAAAAGGAGAATGTCATTAGTTCAAAAAGTAAGATGACAATATCAATAATGGAAATATATTTATTCATATGTATATCCATTAGTATCTAAGATCTGTCTACCTGTCTGTCTGTATTTCGATTTATCTATAAGTGAAAACACACATGCATACATACATACTTACATACACACACTTACATACACACACATATATATATATATATATATATATATATATATATAATTTGTGTCTATGTGCGCGCGTCCACACAGATAGATAGATAGATAGAAAGATAGGTAGATAGATAGATAGATATACAGATAGACAGATAGATAGATGTTAGATATTGATAGCTATACTTATAAATAAATATGTATTTTCTTTATTGATAGGGTTGTCTTACTTTTGGTACTGATGATATTCTATGACATACTGAAGGACATGCACGTGGTCTTTGTTGCCACTCTCGCAAATTAATTTCCCTTTACAAGTAAAATAAAGATAAGATAAGCAACCAGTCATTGCTTGAAATATATTCACCTTTCTTCTGTAGATTTAGGATAAATAAAGTTTTCATCATGGAGGATACTTTTAAATTTAAAAAGGGCTTACCTGAGTGTGACGAGTACCAGATATGGCAGACAGATGGTCCTATCTCTAGCCATGTCATACTCAAACAGAGTCCTCTATTCCCCTGCTGAGATATATGATAACTAAATTGGCCACTTTGGCCACAGAGACAGTGTCTGCTTTCAGAAGAAACATGACAGATAGTTTATGACAGCCTAGAAATCTAGGTTAGAATGATGCTTGAATTCCCAGAAAAGTTGAATATAATACTCATAGTATCATTATAAACATATATTTTGCATCTGTTATTCATGTTTTAAGTTTTCTGGTTTTTCAGAAATTTCATTTATTTCAGTCAGATGTAGAGTTTCAATCACAGTGGATCAAATCATAACACAAGGATACGCCGTGTCCTAGTTGTTATGCTGCCTGGCTTCCAAGAGTGAGTTTGCAGGTTTGAGTCATTCGAGTTATTATTTATTGAAATACTTCTCTATATATGTATCTACGAATATACAATTAAGTTTATTTTCACATAGTTTTGCGTTTCAAATGACTTCATTTTTTTCAGGCGGGAACTTTATGCCGTTTTGGATAAACATTTGGATGAGCGATAATGGGGAATTCTTGCCGAAACGGTAGTCAGCTACGGCAGTCCCTTTTATTTCGTGCTTTGATATTGCCACAGATTCTGCTGTGGTATTGGTAGTGATTGTATATAGATTAGGTATATGTCGCGCTACAAATCTTTTGGAAAAAGTTGATTTTTTGATGAATGAGCAATAGTTGGCCTGCACTGCAGTATTGAATGCC
The DNA here is from genome assembly GCA_963942565.1 of Maea johnstoni. Taxonomy (NCBI): domain Eukaryota; kingdom Metazoa; phylum Annelida; class Polychaeta; order Spionida; family Magelonidae; genus Maea; species Maea johnstoni. The sequence goes on along the minus strand of OZ012688.1, from coordinate 2,970,402 downwards.
AAGTTCGAAAACGTAGCATTCCGTCATTGCAAGTTTAATACTGGCGTAGCTCTGTATTTCTTTATTTTGTGCATTCCCTCTCCTTTACTTCTATTTTTTTGGCTATTTTGTAATGTTTTGTATACTCTTTTTTTATTCTGTTGCTCTTTGTATCATATACTTCTGAATCCAGTGAATTTCCTATTTGATCCTTTTTGTTTGTGCACCATGTCTTATTCTTTAAGACTCCTTTCCTGTATCAACTTATTCCGCTGAATTCTTTATTCTGTGTACTTTTCATTATTTTCGTTGATCCCTTTGTATATCCTCAATGTTCATTTTTTCAGAAATTCTCTCCCACACATTCATGAATCACAATCTCTTACCTACATTACGTCATAAATCATAAGTCTGTTTCCTACATTTATTCATGAATCACAATCTCTTACCTACATTGCGTCCTGAATTAGAAGTCAGTTCTCTACATTTATTCATGAATCACAATTTCTTACCTACATTACGTCATAAATCATAAGTCTGTTTCCTACATTTATTCATGGATCACAATCTCTTACCTACATTACGGCATGAATCGTAGGTCAGTTCTCTACATTTATTCATGAATCACAATCTCTTACATACATTACGTCATAAACCATAAGTCTGTTTCCTACATTTATCCATGAATCACAATCTCTTACCTACATTACGTCATAAATCATAAGTCTGTTTCCTACATATATTCATGAATCACAATCTTTTACCTACATAACGTCATAAATCATAAGTCTGTTTCCTACATTTATTCATGAATCACAATCTCTTACCAACCTTATGTAATATTTTAGGGTTAGTACCCTAAACTTGATCAACTTAAATGTATATCTACTTACTTTACATCATAAATCCTACAGGCAGAACTCTACAGCTCTTTTTTGGCCGTTGACTTCTAGAGTTAGTACCCTGTAAGAAAGATGACGTCTCTCACTGAAATTGCGGTGTAAATCCCTAAATCACATTATCATATTGATATCAATCATATCAATTCATCATACTTGGTGCAGGTTACTTGAAAACAAATCATTGTAAAGTGAATATTAATTTAATATTATGGAATACTTAATTAAACCCATTCAGATTTTCAGTCTTATAATTTTGTTTAATAATGTCTCGGGAATGCTGATGCAGACCATTTGCAGCATTTTCATTTAATTTTTATTCTTAGGTGTACTCGTCAGATCGCTGCACTCGCCGCCAATTGTTCTTATAAAGTGCAGGTTACTTGATAACAAATCATCATAATGCATAGTGAATGCAAATTGTAACTGAATTTGCCCATGAGCTGGTGTGGCACCCTGCTCACCGTATAAAAGAAGGGGATGCTTTAATCAAATATGGCTATTATCTGTTGTTGAATTGCCCAAGGACCATTATCTATTGTTAAAATGCTACTGCGTGAAACTTTTTCTGTGTGCAATATCCAATAGTATGAGTTGGCCTTGTGATGTGTGATATCATTTTGTATGGTCAAATCCCTTTCAAAATTGGTGAAAAAAATGCAGATTAATGGTATAAATAATCACAATGAATACTGAACTGTATTTCCTCATGTCGTGCCTGAAACCCCATACAACTTTTTTATGCAAGCATTCTTACTCCAGCACTGCAGTAAGGCGAATTCATTCTTATTTTTATTATGTTTAGAGTGCTGTTACTAATGTTATAAGGTTTAGCAAATTTAAATGTTTAAGAGTTTTGTTCAATTTTGTATCTTGGTAACTGGTTAATGGTGAACATGTGTTGATGTTTGTAGTTGGCACTTTCGGTAGGCATGGGTTGAAGTCCCATCAAGCATGGTCTTTTTGCATGCTTGTAGCTCAGTTGTTAGAGCGCCTGAAAAAAATAATCAAGGAACCAAGTATTTTGCTCCAATTATTGGCGTCATGTCGTACCGTTAGTCACATAGCACACCTTATATTGCGATGTCATAATACTACATATCTTGTGGCGACCATGTGCGTTTTACTTTCCGTCAGTTACCTGGATTTACTGGCAATTTTTTCTTTAAAAATGCAGATTAATTGTTTATAATTCAGCATTGGGAACCTTATTGGCATAGGCCTTCCTCCACAGCTTTTTTCATCAGCCTCTTTTCAAGTACCTGATGCCGGCAATTTTTTTCATCATTAATCTGAATGCAAGTGCCTGATACCAGCTCCTCATAGAATTAGGAACCTCCTTTGCATAGGCCTCCCTCCATGGTTTTTATCATCCACTTCTATATAAGTGCGCTGCATTCACCGCTCAAGAGAACTTTTAAAATGCAGATTAATTGTATAAATAATCACAATGAATACTGAACTGCATTTCCTCATGTCGTGCTTGACACCCCATACAACTTTTTTATGCAAGCATTCTTACTCCAATCACTGACACTGTGACGAAGCACCTTTATCGGGTTTTCAAGACCAATTATCAAATTGTTTTTAGTTAATTTTCGATTTTTCTATGGGAATGTAAATGTGGATTTTGTGTTAAGGAGCAGCAGGCTTTGTAATATGTTACCGTCTTCAGTATGTGCGCTTTTTATGGTTGTGCAATGATTTTATTGTTGCTTACCAAATGCAATTATAGTCACGTGGTTGGTTCCTTGCTTCTCTGGTGCAGTGATCAGTTTATTTGATTACAAATCATCATAATGTAGAGTGAATGCGAATTGTAACCGGATTTGCCCATATCATGTGGAACCTGCTTCGCATATGCCTCTCAAGTGTTTTTATCAACCTCTATACAAGTACCTGATGCGGGCATATATTTCATTATTAATCTGAATGTAAATGCCTGACACCTGGTCCTCCTCATAGCGTTTGGCCACCGCAGCATCCTTGGGTTTTTATCATCCCCCGCTTTATAAGTACCCGATGCTGGCATTTTGTTATCATCAATCTGTATAGAAGTGCCTGACACAGGCTCCTCGTAGCACTTTGCCTCCTAGGCAGCATTGGGAACCTTCTTTGCATAGGCCTCCCTCACTCCAAAGCTTTTTTCATCAGCCTCAATATAAATACCTGATACCGGCAATTTTTTTCATCACCAATATGAATGCAAGTGCTGACATCGGCTCCTCCTCATACCATGGCACCTCCTCATAGAATTAGTAACCTCCTTCGCATAGGCCTCCTTTCTTGGTTTTCATCATCCACGTCTATATACTTATACCTGATGCCGTTTTTTTTTATCGTTAATCTGTATGTCAGTCCTGTCCCTGGCACCTTCTCTTAGCATTAGGAACAACCACGGTTAATCAGTATGCCAGTACCCGACACCTGCTCCTCTTCATAGCATTTGGCCTCTGCAGCAGCATTGGGAACCTCCTTCGCATAGGACTCCCTCCATGGTTTTTATCATCCATCTCTATATAAGTGCACTGCATTCACCAATAGTACTTATAAAATGCAGATTACTTGTTTATAAATCATCACAATGACTACTGAACGTAAATTGTTACTGGATTTCCTCATATGTCGCGCCTAAAACCCCATACAACTTTTTTATGTAAGCATTCTCACTCCAATCACTGACATCGTGACGAAGCACCTTTATCAGGTTTTCAAGACCAAATATCAAATTGTTTTAGTTCATTTTTGATTCTTCTATGGGAATGTAAATGTGGATTTTGTTATGGAGCAGCCGGCTTTGTAATATGTTACCGTCTTCAGTATGTGCGCTTTTTATGGTTGTGCAATGAATTTGTTGTTGCTTACCAAATGCAATTATAGTCACGTGGTTGGTTCCTTGCTTCTCTGGTGCAGTGATCAGTTTATTTGATTACAAATCATCATAATGTATGGTGAATGCGAATTGTAAGCGGATTTGACCATAAGATTGTGGAACCTGCTTCGCATATGCCTCTCAAGTGTTTTTATCAACCTCTATACCAGTACCTGATGCGGGCATTTATTTAATTATTAATCTGAATGTAAATGCCTGACACCTGGTCCTCCTCATAGCGTTTGGCCACCGCAGCATCCTTGGGTTTTTATCATCTCCCGCTATATAAGTACCCGATGCTGGCATTTTGTTATCATAAATCTGTATAGAAGTGCCTGACACAGGCTCCTCATAGCACTTGGCCTCCTCGGCAGCATTGGCAACCTTCTTTGCATAGGCCTCCCTCACTCCACAGCTTTTTTCGTCAGCCTCAATATAAATACCTGATACCGGCAATTTTTTTCATCATCAATCTGAATGCAAGTGTTGACATCGGCTCCTCCTCATACCATGGCACCTCCTCATAGAATTAGTAACCTCCTTCGCATAGGCCTCCCTTCACGGTTTTCATCATCCACGTCTATATACTTATACCTGATGCCAGATTTTTTTTATTATAATTAATCTGTATGCCAGATCCTGTCCCTGGCACCTTCTTTTAGCATTAGGAACCACCACGGTTAATCAGTATGCCAGTACCCGACACCTGCTCCTCTTCATAGCATTTGGCCTCTGCAGCAGCATTGGGAACCTCCTTCGCATAGGACTCCCTCCATGGTTTTTATCATCCATCTCTATATAAGTGCACTGCATTCACCAATAGTACTTATAAAATGCAGATTACTTGTTTATAAATCATCACAATGACTACTGAACGTAAATTGTTACTGGATTTCCTCATATGTCGCGCCTAAAACCCCATGCAACTTTTTTATGTAAGCATTCTCACTCCAATCACTGACGCGGTGACAATGCATCTATATCAGTTGTTCAAGCCCAAATATTACAGGGTTATCATGTGTTTTTTATTCCACATCAGTTCGCTGCAATCAACACGCAATAGTTCATTTAAAGAACTGATTACTTGAAAGCAAATCATAATGTATAGTGAACACAAATCGTAACCAGATTTGCCCATGTCGTGCACTTGAAACCCCATGCAACTTTATGCAAGTATTTTCATCTAGCAGGTTCCTGATGCTGGCTCCTCCTCAATTGTGTGCAATAGGACTTGGTACCTCCTGGGGAACCCTCAGCTGGCACTGTTTTGTTCATGGGGCGTTTGTTACCTAAACCCATCTTTCTACCTATACTACCAACCTTCATACCTGAAGTTTATTGCTGTCTATGTCATTAGCAGCTACCTTACTTCTTGAATGACTGTTGGGAGTGGTGGGCACTTTACTCTTTGTAGAGACTACTTATTTGGGCCTAGGTTTTATTCATGGTGTAATTATAGACCTCCCTCCAAGGATTTTTATCATCTGCCTTTTGTCATATCTTTTCGCGGCGCTGTTTTGTTTATGGGTCGTTTCTTTGTTTCCATTTTTTGGGTTTTGTTTGGTGGTTTTAAGCTGTTTTTTCTGCTAGCAAAATCTTGGTCTCATTTCCGTTGTGGTTTCTGGTGTTTCCGTCTGTTGCTTGGTCAAAAAGGTTGTTGGGGCGCTTTGGTCATGTTTTATTGGTTTGGTTTTTTCTACGCTTTTATATTACATTCTGTTTCTGTGCATGTTTTTAGACCATGGTTTCAATTTGTTTATTTTTTTGTTTTACCTTCTCTATCTCTATGTAATATATATATTTAGAGAATGGTAATAATATATATTTTTTTCAATTTTCATTGTAGCTAAGAGTTTGTCTAAACAGAGTTACTCAGTGACTGTTATCCAACTCAAAAGAGGTTGTTTAAACAGAGTTACTCAGTGACTGTGTTTTAAAACTCATAAGAGTTTGCTTAAACAGAGTTACTTGGTGACCGTGTTTCCCAAATCATAAGAGTTTGGTTGAACACAGTTACTCAGTGACTGTGTTTTAGAACTCAAAAGTGCCAATATAACGTTTAATGCCTTTGGTAATATTTATTGGTGCTGTAAGAATTCCAAACAACAAGCGTTAATATTCTCAAACCATTCAACTAAATTTTTCTGCAGTTTCAAATCTAAGGAATGGTTTTTTTGTAGCTTTACTAAATCTTCGCTTTTGACGTTGAAGATAATTTGGTATACGTTTAGTTTTGAAAATTACTGCAGAAAAAACGGTGGTTGCTTTACATTTAAGTTATTCACAAAAATTTATTGATAAAATTTGATGTGACTGTTAGATCCCAGAAACGTTGGTCGCACTTAATGTGCAGTCATTTAAAAGGAACTTGGGAGGAGTTGGCCTCCCGTTTTCTGCCTTAAAGTATGTGATAGCTTTGTAGAGCATCTGCCAACCACATTTTTGAGGAGCGAAATGGGAAGATGAAGCGAATACAGAGCCTCTCATCTTTCAAGTCTTGCAGGAATCCTCCACGTGGAGCTCCTTGGGCATAACTGAAAATGTTATGGCTGAATCCTGCAAGGCGAATGCATTCTTATTTTTATTGTGTAGAGTGCTGTTACTAGTGTTATAAGCTTTAGCAAAATGTTGTTTAAATGTAGGAGTTTTGTTCAATTTTGTATCTTGGTAACTGGTTAATGGTGAACATTGGTGTTGATGTCTGTGTGTAGTTGGCACTTTCGGGAGGCATGGGTTGAAGTCCCATCAAGCATGGTCTTTTTGCATGCTTGTAGCTCAGTTGTTAGAGCGCCTGAAGTCATTATGTAATTATCACTTTTATCCTCCTTATGTTTACCTCACCTTTTTTGGTTGTTTGGTGCTTATTATTTATGTTAGTCTTTAACTTGTCCTTTTCTTGGGTAGCTTTTGCAGATGGCGCTGTCTTGTTTGTCCTGAGGCCGGCTGCTCTGATGGCTGTGTGGTCTAAGGCACCACCACTGACTGCACACTGTCTCTTACCACTGCCTGGGTTTGAATCCTGGCCTGGGCATGTGAGAAAGCTGCAATGACTTAGGGTTAGGCAGAAGTTTTTGCTGGGTACTCCACTATTTACAACTGGCTAGTCACGAATTAGCCACAGTATGGCATAAATGTGATGAAAAATGAAATTCCAAAATGTTTGTCCTGAGCCTGAATTGTAAAGGTTAGTTTGCTTTTTATGGTGGTGAGAATCTTGTTTCACGGGAAGCTGTCAGGGTCTAATTCAGGTTTTTAACAATTTATGGAAATGTTGTGTTCAAAGAAAATTATAAAAAGACCAAACACTTGAACAGTTCAAGTGTTTGGTCTTTTTATAATTTTCTTTCGCTGTCATCTTGCTTGTGATTACTGCATGTATCTTCTTCTTCTTCGTGTGATATAATAAACCTCCTCTGTAGGAGCTGTATTAAATTTTAAGCATTTAGATTAGATTGGAAAATAATGATAAGCTCAGGTGAAAGCTAATACAGTTAAGACTAAATAACTGCAAATACAAAATAGATATCATACATATTTACAACCACATGCAATTATATATCAGGTTTTAGGGTTTTAATTGAGGTCTATATTCTTAACTATGGTGGTCACTCACTGATTTATGGTGCGCACTTGTGGAATGTCACACTTTTTTAAAATTGAAATTTTCACTTACATTGTGTGTTATTTTTGACAATGAAAATGTTCAAACATTGAAATCGTAAATTTGATATTGAAAATGAAGGTTCCACCTTTGGAAAGTTCTTGGTCACCCTACCATTTCCAATGTTAGTAAAGCAAATACAACTGAAATGAAAACTGAAGTGATATATTGAAAATCATTATCATTACCCAGCCAATTAAAAGCCAGCAATGCATTTCTTTATTACGCAGGTTCCATGTCCTTAAACTCTACTTTCATCACTTATATTACTTAAACCCAACCTGCATGTGTGTTACTTATATGTCAGAGGCTTCTGATTGGCTAAACAGTTGTGATAACTTTCAATTTAATTTTCAATGTTTTTTATCATCGCCACGGATAGTCAGAGTGAAATGGGCCTGGTGACATAGAGAACATAATGTCTCTCAATATGAAAACACTTACCAATCAAATGAATTTTTCAATGTCGATAAAAAGAATTCTGTGAAAAATGATGTTTCAATGTACTTATGACTTTTGTCCGCAATGGCGTCCCATACTGACTCATTAGAAAAATCATTCAGTAAAAAAGTTTGTTCAGTAAAATTGTTCGTTCAGTAAAATATTTCATTCCATAAAAAGATGAACCAGTAAAATATACTTTCAGTAAAATATTCATTCAGTAATTTTCTTTTGTAAAAAAAGTTGTTCAGTAAAAAAATCTAGTTGGAATTCATGTTCTCCAATAGAACAGATTTATCTGGGATAGGATGGTAGGAGATGCATCAGACCAACTTTGACCTTGCATGGGCCTTGGTCCTTGGTCCTTCTTGACCCCTATAATAATGATAACATTATCATCAACCAAGATTGTTCATTGAATCGTCAGTAGGCCAACCAAAATGCCTGAAGGGTTGTCGCTTGATGGCCTCTCTACTTGACAAGTTATGCTCTGATTACTCTCTGAATAAGGATCTAGACCTGTATATCTCACAAAAAATAACCTCCGTAGATAGTTCTTCTATATATTGCATACAATTGACTTGTAAAATGATTGACTTTTATCTTGGGTAGTATACTGGGAAAACGAGTATGCTAGGCAACTGGAATTTCTCATTTATACTATGAATACCATAAAAAGCTGCTTTTCAGAAATTGCGTTGTTCGTTTTTCCTCTGTCCTAGGCCTGTTCTTATCTATCTATTCAATTCTTACAAAGTATATATTGGCCGAAAGGTTTTCTTGTGTACGTGTGGAATAAATGAAGCAAAACAAAAGTATCCTCCGAATATAGGATGTAAGAGATATGGAAAAAAGACGGAAAAACAAAGTATTTTAAAAGAATGTTTGGCTTTATTCAATACTAGTAACCGGCCAACTATGGCCATCGTGTCTACAAACTGCATTGAATATTTCCCCAGATGAAAATGTTTACAATATGTATCAGTGTTAGAGAACCTCATCAATCGCAGTAGATTTCTTTTTTGGATGCTAATAGATGGTTGGAAATAGGGTTAATAATAGACATATATCTATATGACAGTACATTTATTTTCATAGACCGAATACCTGTTGCGTAGATACTAATAGTAATATTGGTAGATATTTTGTATAATTTCTTTTGTATTTTTATGACATAAAACGAATACAAAATTATGTTTGGCTATTTATTGTTATATCCATATATTGTGGAGACGCCTGAATTTTAATGTTCCCACTGTATGAACCCTCTTAAACCAATTGTGCAGAGTTGAAAGATCTGTCATTTACTTTGGCTGTGAACAGAGACACTTTTGCATGAAGAATAAACATGGTAATTATTTTGTTTCTATCTAAATCTACGATGGACCACATGTGTATGAGAAAATATATTTAAATATATTTTCACCACTGTATTTTGTTGGGAGAAAATATATTTCAATATATTTTCACCACCGTTTTTGGGGGGGAGAAAATATATTTAAATATATTTTCTCCCAACAAAATACAGTGGTGAAAATATATTTAAATATATTTTCTCATTCACACTTGGTCCATCGTATAAATCCCTCATGATAGTAGTTTTTTGTAAGCGTATAATCATGAACACCTGATATATTTCTCTACATTATTCCAAACGAATAGACTTTCGGTAAACCAAACAGCCTGTGGAACACATTGGGGAGACAACTGGCATGGGGGGGTCACATTACCCGGAATTCTATAGAGATGAAAATATTCAATTTATATGCTTGAGATTGACATTTGAAAAAATTCCTCACAAATTTTTTTGGGTGTCCTGAGCAGTTCTTTTCAAGGGCTTGGGTCCAAAAAGACGCCCAGATGCCCGGCTTGCTAAGAACATGTACTTAATACAATGTTAATGTTGCGGCAGATAAATAAATGCCTACTTTTCACACACTTGAAGTCTGCATTTATTAAACAGCACACCATTATTTGGACATCTGATCCCAAGGCTAGTATTGTACAACACACTGACATGAAAGCTTGTCAAAAAGAAACTGTGCATCATTATCATAGGCATGAAGAGGGTAATTTAGACTGGTAAGCCAGTCTTTTCTAGTGTTTCTGTGGGAGGTCAGGATAAAGTCAGACCTGGCAGCTGAGCCCCAGATCTTACGGTCCGACTTTATCCAGACCTGGCAGGAGCAGAGCTAATAGACACAAAATAGAGGCACTGGGGGCGTCCATTTTAGTCTGTTAATAGCCTCTAAGCAGGCTGTTGGTGCAACTAAGTCATTAGCAGTAAGGTAACTGTTAATGACTCAGGATGTGTTTAAACAGCAATATACTTCTTGTATGAAGGTCGGCACTGGTGGGAACCTGGGTTCAAGTAGAGAATACCATAAGAAACTATTTGGGCCTTTGTTTTATACATAGTGGAATTGTCCTTTAAGGGATATCTTAATTTAAAAATATTTCTTTAAAATATTTTTTGTAAGTCATACATATAACTCACTTATTTTCAAAAGTATCATCAATCCAGATGACACTTTCTGAAAGGACCCTTAAGAATGATGGGTTAAGCACATGGCTAAGAAGGAGATTTTCATTATATTTAAGTTTTCTTTAGCCTGTTTGAGTAGAAGATTTCTCTGATGGTGACTTTTTCTATTTCTAGCCATGAATCCAGTAAGGGTTCGATGAATACAACCATATGTAATGATCACATAGGCTTGGTAATTGTTGTCTCTGGTGCCCTCTCAATGTGTATTTGTATGGTATTTATGTATCTTTCAGGGAGGTCCATATTACAACTTGCTGGTATACAGCAAGATGCCAGGACTATTGCACCAGGCCGCAAGGCAAATACTCCTGGCTTCTTGCATACATTGGCCCTATACCATTTATACAACAAGCATAACAAATTTATCATCACTGAATTTGTGATTTTGTATTTTTCCGAGATGTTTTATTGCGAAATGCCAATATTGAAGGTTAATATTCAAATGACAGGAACAATACATCCGGCTTTCGTTATACCGAACTGACCCCACTCGGAAAATTCCGCAGAATAGACCACTCGGATTAATTTCCTATTCTACAGTACTTTCTTCAAAATAGAAAATTTAAAAAACCTTGATGTAGATTTATACAATTTATTGTCACAACATCTGTTTTTGGTGTATTTCACTTGCTTTTTAATAGACCGATTATTATAATTTATAATCCCTCTCTCTCCTGTGCAGGTCCAGGGCATGTCTTTCATTGCGGCCATCTTACTTCTCAATATGGAGGAAGTCGATGCCTTCATGTGCTTTGCCAACTTGCTCAACAAACCCTGTCAGCTGGCCTGACGTCAGGCTTGACGAAAATGTGGTAAGTAGTAAATGCCATACCTATAGGATGCCTCAACCCTTATGCTGCAGGTGGCTAATTTGGCCAATAAAAAATGATGCAAAAATACCTGAAAAATGACTGAAATCCTGGCACATTGGTACTCATCTGATAGAGTACTCAACAAGAGCTATCCAATGAATACCAAGATGACAAGGTTGAGATAGTTCTCAAAGATCTTTGCGTCCTTGTCCTTTGGACAAAAGTAGCCTCAGCATTGGAAGGCTTCAAGTCCGCGCCCTTCAAGGCAAGTGGGCATTGGTTTTCATTTAATAGGAAATTTTCTAAATTATTAAAAAGTCCTGACTTTAAATCCACTTGTGTTTTACGGCATGTAAGTACTGATTATGATGAAAATGTGTTCAGAAGTTGACACCTTCAGGGTATGTTTGAGATTAGATACTTGAAAGTGTGTTAAGCACTTGCTGCCATACTTCTAGGTAAGCTGCTAACTCATGTGCCCTCTAGTGGAATTTAATACTGGTTTTGATGAAAATGTGTTTAAGTATATAATATCATACCACTAGGGTTAGTGAGTACTGGCTATGATGAAAATGTGTCAAATCTTGAATGTCATACATCTTGGATAATTTAGTATTACTTACAATGCAAATGTGTTATGTACGAAATGGAAAAACTTGAGGGCAAGTTATTACTAATATTGGAAATGTGTTAAGTATTTAATGCCATTCCTAGTGGCAACTTTGAAATCCTCCTGCCCTTAAGGGGTATTTAATGTATAGTCATATTATCTGTATGTATATTATCACTCATAGTCAGTGCTGATATATTATTTATCATGAATTATTTGTACATTTTAGATGAAGTCCTACTTTCAAGCCTTTGAAGAATTCTTCGAAGAAAACTTGCCAAAACTTTATAGCCATTTTGAGAAGCAGAGTTTAACACCAGATCTCTATATCATTGACTGGTAAGTATGAGGGTAATTTCTTAATGAGTTTTGTAGTGGCAATCTATTCCTTTTTAAAACTTTCTCCGGATTTCCAAAATTCTACCCAGACCTCTGAGTAGATTTTTGTAGTGTCAATTTGAATTTCTTTTTAAAACTAACTGCAGTATTTCTAGTATACAATGTAGTGAAATACTTGGTGAAATGACATATAAAATGACATTGAGATAGTCTGATAATTATCATGTTTAAGGGATAATCATTGTGTGCCTCTGATACTTCAGAGTAAGAATGGAAAGTAAACATAATTCAATTATCTATATCCAAAGTCTTTTGCATCATTTATTCAGCAACTTATTCCAGAACAATTCTAAATCTGTTCAAAGTTTACTTTACTTTACTTTACTTTATTGGAGTCTGATAGAAATGGCTTTGCACCCTGCACTGAAATTATATATGAAAAGACTCCATAATTCCTATTTTTCAGGATGCAATGATTTTATTTATCACCTGATTATCTCTGATAGTTAACTTCAATCCATTTCCAAGTTGAAGATGTTTATTCAATTTTTGCATTAGTAGATTGACCTCTGAAGTCTATAAGTGTCAATAAAAATTTGAATGATGTATGTTCATGTATGTATTTTGTATGATTTTGCAGGATGTTTACGCTGTATAGTAAATCCCTGCCACTAGATGTCGCCAGTAGAGTATGGGACGTATTCTGCCGGGACGGAGAGGAATTCCTCTTCAGGACGGCCTTGGGTGAGTAATATATGGAAATCATCAACAACAATATCAACAATGAGTTGCCATCACCTAAGTGGCATCTGTAAGATACCTGACTATTTCGGGCACATTTCAATCGACTCATACCTTTTGAACCCAATAAAGACTTGACCACTTATTGATATGTTTATATTAATGAAACATCTTTTTAGAAATATTTGAAGGTAAAATGATAATTGGTACTTTTTTCACATAACCTCTTTGCACCTGATCTATTGAATTCATTTCAAGGGGGGATATATTGATATTTAAAATTTTCTTTATTTTTGTATACATACATTTCCTATCTGTTCCTATCTGTTTAGTCTTAGAATATTTGTTATATTTCTATTAATAATGCATTGTTTTCTTTTTTATTTCACTTACATTGATATCTTCATTTCTCTATTTCTGCAGGAATTCTCAAGATGTATGAAGAGACACTCATCGATATGGAATTCATTCACTTGGCACAGTTCCTTACCAAACTTCCCGAGGACCTTCCTGCTGACAGACTCTTCAAAAACATAGACTTCATCAAAATGCAAATAGACAAAAAACGCTTCGGCCAGGTTCTCTTAACTAATAAAGAGGCACGGGATACGTGATGTCATATATAGCTGACTTGTGATTGGTTGATAAATCAAGGTGCGTCCTCATGGTTGGAAGAAAAAAATGGCCGCCCCCGCCGCGTGTGGATGTTCTGTGTTTCCGAGGAGGAGATGAATAAGTGAAGGAATAATATACGATTATGTATGCAGCGCCCCTAGTGGAGAGAAAGGAAATCGTCCAAGTGTGGATATCAATGATCATGACTCAAGTCATGAAAATGGCAGTCCAATGAAATTGACAGATGGTACCCTGCTTCCAGAAATTCCAGATTCGTTTCTGTTGCAGTGGATGCTTTTACGAAAATTCATCAATCATGTCATTTTTGCATTAAAGCATGATGCAAATAGTGAATAGCCATTCATGTATTACACACACAAAATCCCTTCTCAGATTTCTAAAAAATATTTATTAAAGTTGTATTAATTTTCTTTTTATTAGATGTCTATCAAAATTTCTAAAAAGAGCTTTATTCCCCTTTTATCTGAATTTCCATGATATACTTTGTAAATATTTCTGTAATCTGGATAATTTCATTTTTATTGGCTACTTAGATTCTGAAAGGTTAAAGGAATGGAGATAAGTGTTGAAAGGGTTGATGGTCTGTTGTCCAGACAGTTGATACTTTAGAAAATTGAAACTAACTTGGAATTGTTCATAAATTTTCTAAATATTTGTTGGATAGTTCTTAATTTAATTCAGTCAACATTTATCTTTCAAATATTTGTTTAAATGTTCTTTGAAAGGTATTACCAATGTAGTCAGTGTGTTTTCAAGATGGTACGAAATGGATAATGTAATCTGAAAGAATCCATGTGGTAACTAACTGGTGAAGTCTCATTCAAAAGGCTTGTTTTTGGTTTTAAATGGTTTAATAGTATCTACCAATCCGAACCCCTTAGTAACTTATCAAGAGTTCAATGAATGAATTACAATCCTGCCTAGAAAATCTAATGGTTACGTGTGTACTGTGAAACAGGTTAAGTCTGCATAAGTTTATATCTTGTAAAAGATATGTATTTAACTAAATACTTATTTAGTGCAACTCTACATATAGATAGTTAAACCATATTGTATTATGAAAAATCAAATATATTGCATAATTTTAAAACATGAACATTATTGTTTCGCAGTACTATGATCTCGATATTTAGCTCTGAGCATTTTTAAAGATCTCCAAAGTAATGTAATATTTGAAAAGCACCTGAATTTTTTTTATTTATTAGAAAATTTAACACACTTTATGTGTTCTCTCAAAGAATTTTGAAATGTATTTTTTCAACTTATTGGACACTCGTAGTATGATTGTTATTAACCCATCTCATTCCTCTACTCTTTGATTTCTTGTAAATATAATGAACTGAGTGAGTCAATGAAATGATACCCGCATGCTGAGAGAATGGCTGCTGTAATATAAATCAAATTAAGGATTTAAATAAAATACTGTTGATAAAATATGCAAATTTCAAATATGCTTATGCTAAAAATGAAATGATATTAGAAGTAAAACATACCCCATTATATTAGACGATAAACTAGGAAGTCTTGATTATGTTGGTTGTAAACATGATAATAATGATGATGATGATGATGATAAGGTTGATGATGATGGTGATAAGGTTGATGATGATGATGATGATTAGTACTATGATGATGTGGATGACGAAGACTATGACAAAGACTATGGGAGTATGGCTATGAAGATTATGATGTTGATGAGGACTAGAATGATGAAGACGCCAATGATGATGATGATGATGATGATTTGTACAAATCTTTGATCTTTCTGTCTTGCTGTAATTATGAATTTTTGTTTGTAAATAGCTTGTGAATGATGCCTTTAGAATAGCTTATAAACTCCTACGCCAATGATTTGTATCATAAACACCTGCCTTCCACCCTTTCTGACAATGCCAAGAAAGTCTGATTGCAAATAGTATACCAATAGGTAGAATTCTGGCTACAGAACCAGGAAATCATTTTTGCAAATGAACATCCAAAAATGCCTTAACCTGGTGACTAACTTGTCCAATACAAAATGATGGAAAAACTATAAAAATGACTGAAACCCTGGTATGTGGGTACTCCTATGAGAGTTCTAAGTGAGAGCTATCAAATGAATACCAATATGGCAGGGTTTAGACCTTTTTCAAAAAACTTTGCGTTCTTTTGCTTTTGACGATAGTAGCCTCAGCATTGGAAGGGTTAAATGAAATTACTGTCAAATCTTGTCTTTATAAAGAGAGTGAATGCATTTGTTTCAGAAGGTAAAGGTATTGTGAAGGTGGTAGGACAACCGAGGTGTCCAGTTTGAATATTGCCTACCGGTTCCAACTCCACTGGTTTTCAGAATATGAAGATCAGAACTAGACTCAAACTTGAGCAATTGTGGCATCTTAGAAAGGGTGGCTCATCCAAACGCGGGTGTTTTATTTGAATATTATTATTTTTTTGATAACTTGCATCAGATGCAAATTACATTTAACTCTATCATGTCATATATATATATATATATATATATATATATATATATATATATATATATATATATATATATATATATATATATATATATATATATATATATATATATATATATATATATATATATATATATAAATTATTTAGTCACTTATTTTTGTCAGACAAAATGGGCATATGAGGAGTGACTTTATGATTGCAATGATGCAGGCGCTGGACTGAATTCTAGCATAGCACTTTCAGGGAATCCAAAAAAATGAATCCATCTTGTTTCATAGAGAAATTTCACACCTTTTACCACAGTGTCTGATATTTCAAGTTGCTAATGAAATGAAATGGAGAGCCCGATGTTTCAAAAAGAATTCTTAGTTTTTCCCCACGGTTGTTTAGACTCTTTTCCTGAAGCATATCCATTGCCTACCCCTTATGTTGCATAGGAGAATCTAGAGCCTGACAGGCTGGAAGCAAATGAGTGAGAAGCCTCTTCCCGCAGGCTCAGAAATATAGACTAACAACCCATCTGTTCACTAACTCCCATCGGTGAAATGAGGTGGCCAAAATGAAATCCAGCGTGGCCCACAGGTATAGACTAATTCTCCAGCCCCTTTTCCTCCCCTCCCAACTCCCTTGGTTAGAAATTCTCTTCCAGCATGGCCAAAGATATATAGACTCACTCTACAGCCCCTTTTCCTACCCGTTCCAACAGCAGTCTAGTAATGAGAACCAAGGGCTTATTCAGGATTGAATGGGGCGTGCTTTCAGCTAAAATCTAAGAAATAGGGCATTTCTAATGGAATACTTAAACGAAAGTCGTTAATCTGGAAGTTAATGGTTGAAAGCAGGTTGTAAACTTGCATCATCCTCAGTAACTATAAGCGATATCTAGAACCTAGAACCATAGCCTCAATATCAAGCAATTGTGGTGCCACCTGCTGGGAATGAGAGCAGTTACTGTGGAACCCTCTAGGTAGCAATAGCAGTTGGATAAACTGCTACACTTCAACCCTATCAATGCTGAGGCCACTTTCATCCAAAGCACAATGATGCAAATGTTTTTGAAAACCATCTAAAACCTGTCATATTGGTATTCATTTGTATTCTTGCTGAGTGCTCTCAGATGAGTACCCGTGTGCCAGGGTGTCAGTCATTTTTCAGTTGTTTTTTTGCATCATTTTGTATTGGCCAAATTAGTCACCAGCAGCATAAGGGTTCAGGGCTTGTCAGTAGTTCACACATGACCCAACAGGTAGCTCCCCTGACTGTGCTGACATGAGTAGTTTCTTTAGAACACCCTAGGTGGCTTCTGTTAGAGTGCTGTCTCCTGGAGGGCATAAATAGTTCATGAAGTGGCCACCAGGAGGCTTCCTTCACACTGATGCCACCAGGAGGGCATGAGGCCATTAGGGGAAGCCACCTAGTGGCTCTCCTTGCAGTGCTGCCACCTATAGGACCTGCTAGTAGTATGCATAACCCTCCTGGTTAATAGTGCCCTGTAGTTTGGTGCCACCTGGTGGGTTTAGGCGTAGTTATAATATCACACCTGTAGCTCCACCCGTTGATTATCCCACCAACTAGAATGTGATCGAACAAAAACAATGCAATCTTTCATGTGTGAGTACTCTTTTGTTGATGTTTGTTGTTGACTAGATGAAATGTGTAAATAAACGGAAACATATACATAAAAAAGGTGTTGTTTTTTCATATCATTGAATGTGTGCACATCATGTTGGCGTAAGGATAATGAATTCCATATTCCAAGGTATCGATATCTCCTCCAAACTCACTTTCAATTCCAAAGAACAAGAACAAGGAGATATGATAAAAAGATGTTTTTCAGTTTTTATCCTCAAAATCTAAAACATGTTAGTAAATACAGGGACTTCCAATCTTAAATCTATAAGTCTGCATACCTGTCAACTCTACTGATTTGAGCAGTACTCTTCTGATTTCAGACCCCAAAATTGCTGTCTACTGATTGAGCACCTGATTTGAAGTAATCTACTGATTAGCTACTGATTTTGCTGACTTTAAAAAACCCTCCATTTTTTCTCAGCAAGTGGGTCAGTCTGCTCCCTTCTATCCAGTGTGTCTCACCTGACCCAATTAATGTAGTAATTGATTCCTATCAGGAGGTATTCATAGCTAATCAATTTGCCAACGCCTGTGAAATATAATAGCCCACTCCTGAGCTAAACTACTGACCTGACCCCTAGTGGCCAGAATTGGAACTTAACAAAATGATGCGAAAGAGGCCCCAATAGTAAACTGCTTAAAATCTCCTGATTTGGGATGGTTGAATGTTGACAGGTATGATTAGTCTATATGTCGCTGGTAAATCGTTATATATATATTCTTTATTGACTGTAATCAAGCTTCAAAAGGTATATATGTCAAAAAAACAAAAAGGTTGTGCAAATAACATGAGAATAAACATTAATACATAATATAGCAACAAAAAGGTGCAGTAATAATTGAGCAGGGAACAAAATACAAATATTTACACAGTTGTTCCCTACATGGCTACTCATCAAAAGATTATATTTAATATAAAAAAACATGCCTAAATGCTCTTCTAACTCCCAATAACGATTTCAAGCAAGATGGGATTCACTTGTAGCCACTGTCTTCAACTTTCATTGACTTGGTAAACTAGATGTGTGAAAAATTATGTCAAGAATCTAATATATATATATATATATATATATATATATATATATATATATATATATATATATATATATATATATATATATATATATATATATATATATGTATATATATATATATATATGTATATATATATATATATGTATATATATATATATATATATATATATATATATATGTGTGTATATATATATATATATATATAATATATATATATATATATATATATATATATATATATATATATATATGTATATATATATGTATATATGTATATATATATATATATATATATATATATATATATATATATATATATATATATATATATATATATGTATGTATGTATGTATGTATATATGTATATATGTTTATATATATATGTGTATATGTATATATATATATATATATATATATATATATATATATATATATATATATATATATATATATATAATATATATATATATATATGTATATATATATATATATATATATATTTATATATATATATATATATATATATATATATATATATATATATATATATATATATATATATATATATATATCAGGGGCGGATCCAGGATTTGAGAAGGGGGGGGGGTTCAATGCAGTTCCGAAAAATAACACTGGTGGCGCAACTCACGATTATTTATGAAAACACCACCAGGAGTCAACTGCAGAGAGCTAAAATGATAATTTCATAAGAGATATAACGAAATAATAATCTCATAAGAGATATAACAATATATATTATAGGTTTAGAGTGAAATTTTAATTGAAATGCAATATTTCATATAAATTATGACATGCAAAATCGAATTTGGTGATGATGGCCACATTGTCCAATTTTTTAGTCGCAAGATTGAACGGACCTCTTGCTCTTTCAAACATTTAAGAAGTATATTTTACCTTTTGGAGAGGTTTAACAATGTGAACACCGTGGGGATGAGGGGAAGAACCTTTGCCCACTATGCTTGATTGATGTTCAAGTTAGCGTAATTGCGATACATGCATCTGGAGGGGGGGGGGGGGGTCAATTGGAGACAGACTCTTTCATTTGTGATATGACTAAACACCAGTCATGAGAGTCATTCAGTAAATTTCCCCTTCTGCGCTCGTCGAATTCTCAGAAATCAACACTTTCAACTTTTTTTCTAATTTGGCTGAATCATTATTTCTTTTCAACCTTTTTACAAATAATGCTCTACTTGATGAGGTACGCCCAAAGTTGTTTGACCATTTTTGCAACTCAGATGCAAATGGGTTAAGCCACCTGGAAAGGTGTTAAGATATGGTTATTTATGTATCTGTTAGCTATTTGTTAAGTATTTTTCATAGGGCTTGGAGGAATCAAGTGATCTAGAAGTTTGAGAAACAACGAACCCCCCCCCCTCACCTAACAAACATCCGGTTTTCCAAGCTAGTTCTTAGTCTGCAAACGACTGGACTGGACTGTCTGAATCCTATGGACCAGTGACCTGTAATCTATATATCTCTGGCTGGACTAAGGAATCATGTGATCTAGAAGTTTGTATATCAACGACCCCCCCCCCCCCCCCTCCTCTAACAAACTTCAGGTTTTCGAAGCTATTCGTAGTCTGCGAACAACTGGACTATGATTCTGTATCTGCTAGACTAAGGAATCAAGTGATCTAGAATTTTGGGAATCAACGAACCCTCCCCTCCCCACTTACCTAACAAACTTCAGGTTTCCCAAGCTACTCTTAGTCTGCAAATGACTGGACGTAATTCTGTACCCACTAGACTAAGGAATAAATCAAGTGATCTAGAAGTTTGAGAATCAAAGTACCCCTCCCCCCCATCGACTGTAATTCTGTGTATCCGCCGGTTCACGGCAGATAATCCCCTCAAGCAGGATGTTCATCCTCTCGGACCTGTACCTGGCTGACACCAATCAGCCTGTTGCCTACTCAGAGCCTGGGGAAACAATAGACGTGGACAGAATTGCAAATTGCAACTGGTGGCCGAGGCAGGAAAAAAAATTGTTTTGATGTTTGTCCACAGGTGGCGTGGTGGTGCAAAATGACTGACCAGCCGGGGGGGGGGGTTCGGACGAACCCCTCGAACCCCCCCTGGATCCGCCCCTGCTGTATGGTACGTGCATCGCGTCTCCATAACTGTACATAGTTCTCAAGTTCATATTTCTTGACTGCTTCTTCCCATAAGGCAACGCTTTGGAATTTATCTCCAACAGTCAAGGACATTGTCACAGGGGAAATTGTGACTTATCAAGGGATCTTTAAGGATCACCTATACAGGTGATCTGTTGGGGATAGGTCAGAGAGTATATGTAGTTTTACATATTTATTCAAGTCCATAGCCTAAACCATCATCATGGAACTCTAACTCTCTCTCTGTCTAATCTCTGTCTTTCTCTCTCTCCCTGTCTGTCTACTAATTCCATGTACAGGTATTCATATACAACCCAGTAAAGGATTGGTCAGTTGTAATTAACAGGTATTCATTAAGGGTGATACCCCTTCAATTGGGATGGTCAATACATGGTACATACATAGGAGCGGCTGATTGCAATAACATGTATTTAACACTGATGATAATTTGGGGTGGGACACCCTTGATTATGGTTGTCCGTCAGGCTGTCACCCTAACAGCTAAAACCTTAATAAAAAAAATAACAAACATTTAATAAACTATTTGTCTGATGCAATGTGTTTGAAGTAGTAACTTACTGCGTTGGCATGTATTTGCTAGATCCAAGGTAATACCTGGATAAACTAATGTAATGTATTAACTACTACCTAGTAGGATACTTCCATATGTAAAGGCAGGAACATATTCCGGCTACGCAGCCAAATGCTGAAGGAAAGGCTGCGTAGCCGGCTATGCAGCCCCGGGGCTGCGTAGCCGGCCAGCCGGCTACGCAGCCACTTCCATAATTTATAACTCATTATTGTATTATCACGTTCCCATACCTCGGTCCCATTCTTTGGTCTGGTATGGTAAGAAAGAAATTACGCAACATTCAACACCTGTAGAAAATCGCAAACGGGAAGAAATTTCGTACTCTCTACGAATAGTTTCCAGAGATGACAGCCGTCCACAACGCCACACATGTGTATAGCGACCAGGCCAACCAGTTAACGTGTATAATGATCCGTCCAGCTGAGATTCGCAACTACCCGACAGGAAACCACTAATAGTTAATCACTTCTACATTTGGGGTACGTTTACACGGATACGGTCTACTCAATGATGTTAGAAATTATCAACGTGACATGTTGGATTTACAATTATCATCATCATTATCATTATTATTATTATTATTATTATTATTATTATTATTAATATGATTGTTGTTGTTGTAATTATTATTATTATTGTTGTTATTGTTATTATTATTATCATTACTATTATTATTGTTATTATTATTATTATTATTATTATTATTATTATTATTATTATTATTGTCATCATCATCTTTTTCATAATCATTATTACTATTATTATTATTATTATTATTATTATTATCATCATCATCATAATCATCGTTATCATTATCAGAAATAAAGTACATTGACCTAGGAAAGAAATGTCATGTCTTACGTAGCCCCCATCCACCCCACCCGTTTTATTAGGCCTCTTGTAGAAAATCAACACATTCATGTGATGTTTGTTTTTCAAAATTTGATTGAGTGTACCAAACAGTTCCTCCAAATATGTACTGTGTATGGAAATTTGATGAAGATGAAAACGATCTAGATAAAAGGTATTTATTGTCAACTGCGGTAAGCATTTAGCGCATTATTATTTCTATCATAAATTCTTTACTTCCCCATCCAAAGCCTAAACCATTGGTAGGTAGGTATTTCGGTTTTAAGTCCTGTATCCAGCGAAGCGCTCACACGACCCCCCTCCCCTAGCAGGCACTTAGCTAGACTAGGTTCCTAGTCCACGGTGCCTAGTGCCTTAAAAAGTTGACATTCCAGGTCCCTACACCGAGCGGTTACGAATACGGTTCGGGGAATGTGAGAAAGCTAACAGTGACTCAGGTTGAAGGTTAGGCAGTGGCTTGCCTATTTACTCTAGTTTCCTACACCGCTCACAACTAAACATTACGATACCCTGACATGTTTAGTCTAGAATGGCAGAAAAATTCCAAACTTCAACTCAACTTTTAGATGTACATGTATGTTCAAACATACTAGTGACATTCCACTTTTGTTCTGAGTATTTTCTCTATAACATATCAGCCAGAAGTGTTTGACTCTTCTTCTTCTTCTTCTTCTTCCGTTGTACCTTAGATGACCAAACACAAGTGGATTCGAAACCAGCCGGTCAACCTGAACATGCTAGCCTCAACCCGGGGGGCACTTGGGTATTTAGGGGGGTGCATACGTTCGTTATCAAAATTAAAAAATACTCCTAAAGCACTGATTTCTGGCCAAAAAAGCACCCTTATTTTAATAAAACGCTGATGTTTTCCTCTAAATAAACACCCCTTCTTTTATCAAAACACTGACATTGGATGAACGGGAACACATATTTTAACTTAAGATTTTATAATTCTCTGCTTGTTTAGCGGCAGCAAGTGAAGGCAGCAAACTCGTAAGCCCTGAGTCACTCCGGGAGTCACTCGGCGTCAGAGCCGCGTATATTTTGTGGATTGTATGGGGATTTTGACCCCCATACTTCGTACCTGGGTACAAAAAATTACCCTTCTTTTACAAAATCGCGGACATGCGGAGGTCTTACAAAAAGACCCCTTCTTTCGCGAAATACGTAACGAAGGTGCGGCCCCCCTCTGTACCTGAGTGGCCCCCCACGGGAGCCTCAACCAGTGTCAACATATAGCCGCTAATAGGCCTGTAATAGGTGCTCTGGTAACCCCCAGCTGGTGGTGGAGATAAGTTCTCTGCAATGTAATGCGAGAGTCCTGATTGGTCCTTGTTCCCACGTGACCTCGATGCTTCCCCATGGCATGGGTACAGCATGTAACTATAGGGCATATAGTAATTGGTCTCTCGCTTCATATCCATTCTTTTCTTAATCCAAGGTTGTACCACCAGACTTCATAGAAGACTCAGGTGGGATGAGTTCCTTGGGGCTTGGATTAAGAAAAGAATGGATATGTAACGAGAGACCAATTACTATATGCCCTATAGTTACATGCTGGCCTCATGCCAGGACTACCAGATAAGGCAGCAGGGCGAGGTCACGTGGGAACAACCCGGGGGGGGGTCACTTGGGTATTTAGGGGGGTGCATACGTTCGTTATCAAAATTAAAAAATACCCCTAAAGCACTGATTTCTGGTCAAAAAAGCACCATTATTTTAATAAAACGCTGATTTGTTTCCACTAAATAAACACCCCTTCTTTTGTCAAAACGCTGACATTGGATGTACGGGAACAAGTATTTTAACTTAAGATTTTATAATCCTCTGCTTGTTTAGCGGCAGCAAGTGGCGGCAGCAAACTCGGAAGCCCAGTCAATCGGCGTCAGAGCCGCGTATATTTCGTGGATTGTAAGGGGATTTTGACCCCCATACTTCGTACCTGAGTACAAAAAAGTACCCTTCTTTTACAAAATCGCGGACATGCGGAGGTCTTAAAAAAGACCCCTTCTTCCGCGAAATACGTAACGCAGGTGCGACCCCCCTCTGTACCTGAGTGCCCCCGCCGCGGGGAACAAGGACCAATCAGGGCTCTTGCATCGATTACATTACAGAGAAACCTTATCTCCACCACCAGCTGGGGGTGCCCAGAGCACCTATTAGCGGCTATTAGTTGACACTGGTTGAGGCTAGCATGTTCAGGTTGACCGGCTGGTTTCCATTCCAGTGGTTTGTCTTCTAAGCTTGGGGTGAACGGATGATAATTCACTATCACATCTCAAGGAGGGCAATTGATACAAAATGTGAAATTGCGGCCTGATGGCCAACCTTACACTTCAGAGACGACGCAGTGAATTCAATAAATGTATTACTCCACTTACAACTTATCATTGAAAATAAAATCAGGGACAATCTATTTATAAATAGACCTCTCTGATAAAATTAACAAACTCGAAAATGCAATGTATTTTTTTCTGTTTTCATGGTCTACAGTGTCCATGTCTCATATACTACTTGGAAATTCTGATGCAACAATTAACCTTCAGAAATTCCAAAAGACAATTCCATTCATCACATTGTCTGAAGGGAAAATTATCATGTCATCATCCCCTGCGCTGGATGCCAGGTATATCTCAGTCACACCGCACACCCCGTCGAATTCGGTACTAGTTTTCAATTTACTCAAAAGGCGGCGCCAACATCCTATTTCAACCCGGCGCCAACTTCGGTCCTTCAAAACTAGTGGTTCTCTCCTGTCTGCCACTTAACACTAACAGGCACAAGACTCGGGAACTGCCTACTATTCCCCTATCCTAACCAGAGATTTTCATGTAATGAACTTCCCTGTCCTAACTAATATGTCATAGCCAGAACACTAGCCCTTCCCAACCGTCTAAAGTGGCCGAAAACGTGGTAAGAATCGAAGTGAAATCGGTGCTCATGAGGCAAAATCCAAAGCTTGGTCATCTATATATGATGATGATCGGCTGGTCATTGTTCTCACAAATAGTCATCATATATATAAAGCAGTCCATGGAAAGCCTATACAGGCCCTATAGTTATTTACTTGGGATTTATATTGCTGCCAGGTGTGGGACAGTGCTCTGTAATCTTTGATCCCCTCAATTGAAGTTGGCAGGTCAGCTTTAAGTCATTGTCCCCATCATTATCCTCTCCACCTTTGCTTATGTTGTCATCATCATCATCATCATCTTTATCTCCATCATCCAAGCTCAGACACATAGTTTTCAGGCTAGGGGCTCGATAAAAAATATTATTATACCTCACTTGAAGATCGTAAGCTGTGATTGGCAATCATCATGTTGCCTGATGCCATCAGTGAGGGCTTCATGTTGCCCGTTGCCACTAGCGACACCTAGCGGGGAACGTGTGAATTACCAGTCATCTGTGACCTTGCTTTGTTTAAATTACAAATGGGGTTTGTTCAGTATAATAAAACAAATATGCCATGCCAGTGGGGTAACATGATGGAATGTTTCCCCTCGGGAGGATGGTTTTCCCTCGGGCTCCGCCCTCGGGAAAACCATCCTCCCTCGGGGAAACATTCCATCATGTTACCCCCACTGGCATGGCATATTTGTATAATGGTCAAAAACAGGATTTCTGGTTATTAAAGGTAAAGGTATTTGGTTTATAGACTTGTATCCACCGAAGTGCTCACTCGACCTTCCTCCCCTAGCAGGCACTGTACATACAGAAACCATTTCAATCCCCCGGGGGATATTCCAGAGCAACTGGCAGCATATCGCGCACACACTCTAAGCACTGCATTTTTTATGCTAGGTACCCATTTTGCAGCTGTAGCTGTAGACTGAAGCAATATGGAATAAACTCTTTTGCCCAAGAACGACCAAAGTGCCCGGAGTGGCCGGGAATCGAACCAGCGACCCTCTGATTACTAGTCTGACACCTCACCAACTGAGCTACTTTGTCCCCATATTATACATAGTCCATACAGGGCTCGACATTGGTGCTTGTCCCATTGCCCCGTAAATTATAGCTGTGGGGCAAGTGAAAACTGCATCTTGCTTGCCCCACTGGGAAAGAACATTTTGTATATTTCAGGTTTACCTTGTGTGCAAGTTTTGTGGTCTGCCATCCAAGCTTGTCCTAGAAAATATGCTTTCACATGCCAGAACCATGTTCTACTTGGTTTTGAATGAAATATAAAATTGTTATATACAATTTTTCAAGGGCAAGTGAAAGTTGGAGTAGGGCAAGTGAAAATTGAATCTCACTTGTCCTATGGGGCAAGTCGCTGCAAAAGTTAACGTCGTGCCCTGACATACTACTTTGGGCCCCTAGTCTGAAAAAATCTAGGGACATATGCCTCTGGATTAGTCAAACTCTTTTATTATTGCTGTTACTGTCATAATTCCCATCATCACAAGCTCAGTGCCGATAATTTTTCTTTCTCTATTTCTAGGTCAGCCGGATGTTGACATGCCACTGAAATATCAGCAGCAGCCATGGGGGTGAAAGGACTTACAACCTTTGTCGATGCAAATCCCGTTCTGCTGGCTGATCACAAACTCTGTGATACCAGGCTCATCATAGATGGTTTAAACCTCCTGCACTTTCTCTATGGACACTGCCAAGTGAACTATACCTACGGCGGCGACTATGACACCTTTGCAAAAAAAATACGAGCTTTCTTCGGAACTCTACGCACATGCAACATAACGTCTACGGTGGTCCTCGATGGTGGCTATGAGGTTGATGATCGCAAACTCCTCACAACCATTTCAAGAGCTGAAAATTGTATCTCTCGGGCAGCAGGGAGTGGATATGTTTTACCGATCCTCGCCTTTGCAGTTTTTATTGATACACTGAAGGAATTGGCAATAGAGCACATTGTCTGTGATCATGAAGCTGACAAACAGATAGCAGCTCTTGCTGTGAAGTGGAAATGTCCAGTTCTAAGCAATGATAGTGATTTCTTCATCTTTGACTTGCCAGGAGGATTTGTTCTGCAGGATTACATGGACCTTACAATAAAAAAGTTTACCGACAATGCCTCAGAAAAATGTGACAGTACCAAAGTAAAAAATGACAATACCAAAGGTAAAATCACAGAAAAAAGTGACAGTATCACAGCAAAAAGCAGTAGAGGCACAGATAAAAGTGATTGCACCACAGGAAAAAAGAATGGAAGCACCAATAAAAGTAGGAGTACCTCAGAAAGAAGCACAGAAAAAAGTGACAATACCTCAAGAAATATCATTGGAAGCACTGATAAAATCAATTGTGACACAGTAAAAAGTGACAGAAGTGCAGAAACAAGCTACCTCAGTGTACAGATGTATCATACAAAGAACTTATACAAGCGTTTCCAGGGCATGGATAAAGACAAGCTGAGCTTATTTGCAGTACTCATGGGCAATGACTTTATTGATACTAGCATATTTTCTAACTTTTTTTCGAAACTGCAATCCCAGATGAAAAAGGTGAAAAAATCATCCGAAAGAAATAACCGCATGTATGGTGTTTTGCATTGGTTAGGCAAATCCCCTGGTATTGAGCATGCTGTGAGGTATGTGGTGTCAACAATCAAAAAACAATCCGCTGATCACAACAAGAACATCATCCTCAAAGCCATGGGTGAATACACTGATTTAAAAACTAATTTGCAGCACTATTTGGAGACATCTCCAAGTCGCAGCTCTGGGGGCAATGTGTCAAAAGATCAGTTTTCTGAGTTGTCACTAGGTGGCGCCACAATGGTTAATCAGGAGAGAGATGGGCAGTTTTCTGAGTCATCAGTAAGTGGCGCAACTTCGATCGAGGATCAGGATATCAAGAGGCAGTTTTCTTGGTCCCTAATAGATGGCGCCACCATGGCAGTGGACCAGGATACTGGTGGGCCTGCGCTGGTGTCCTATGGGAAGAATGCACTACCAGGGTGGTTCACTGAGGCTCTCAGGCATTGCAAGCTTTCTGTCAAACTCCTCAATGCTGTAGCATTACATCAAGTATTTCTCTTAGTGCAGGTAAGAAATAATGTTGATCCATCTTGAAACTAGCAGAGGTAGATATGAGGGAGATGCAACAGGGAACCGATTGATACCATACAATCACAATAGGCCCAGTTCACAATCAACGATTATAGCGAAATGTATCTTTGACCCTTATGACAATTTCTGGGCAAACATGAACGGCTTAACCCTTATGCTGGTGCTGGCTAATTTAGTTATTACAAAATGGTGCAAAAAATCTCAGCAAGAGCTATCCAATGGATACTAACATGACAGGTTTTAAATGGTTTTCAAAAATCTTTGCATCCTTGTGCTTTGGACAAAAGTAGCCTCAGCAATCCTACTGAACTTTTGTTATCCCTCCTTATATTCTTCATTGGTTAAACAAAATTTGCATGGGTTTGAAATGACACTTACTGTAATGACACTTTATGAGGTATATTACAAGTAATCTCCTGAATTATCAACCCTTTAGGCCTAAAAAAAAGTTGTTTGTTTCCTGTAACCCTACCCTAACAAGTTTTTATTCAAAAAAATCCCTACCCCAAAGTTTTTGCTTGCCCTCCCAACTCCCAATTAATGTAAAACATGCATAAAACACGCATTTTTGACCATAAAAATAATTCAAATAAAATGTTTTTACCGACCTACCTACCCTATTTTTTTCAGACCGTTACAGGAAACAAACATAATTTTTTTCTTGGCGTTATGGGGATCTACATTTGTTTCTGACATTCCTTTCTTTCATTTTGGTCAGAGCTCTTACAGCTAATTCAAGCTAACAATGAGCGATAGTACAAGTTCAGGAGTATAGTCCATTCACTCTGCACAAAAGATTGATAGACCCTACAGGTGGACGTGTGACCTCTACATGTCCACTAGTAAAGTAGACAGATGAGTTTTGCCAGTAGACAAGTAGGTTTTCGGGGTCACAGAGTAGCGAGGCTCTCCAGGGGTACCATATCTCAAGAACCACAATCTCTACATCTTATTTTAGACTACTAGTGTCCCATATACCAATTGACCCTTTAGCTCCCCTTATGTTCAAGTTCACCACACTCAGAGACTGCTAACCACAAACTGACCCAGATTTCCAGAAGTGGACAGGTGGGTTTGGCCTGAACATCTATAGAAATCAAACCTGATCTTACAGGCACACAGTTGAAACTTACAAACCCATTCACTTTGCTCATTGTTAGCTTGAATTAGCTATAATAGATAGTGTGTATTTACGTTATTTCTAAAATCCTTAACTATTATACAGATATTAACTTTTGATTTGACTCACAAGAAATGGCTTGAGCTTATGTCAATATATTTATTCATGTTTTCAACTACATTGTATTTTAACTCATTCATGTCTTCAGATACCCTTGTTATGTATTGTCTAGACCTTTGATACTTTTCAAAAAACTTTGAAATTAGTCTTAGATTCACAAAATATTTGAAGAAGAGTTGTGGTTGGATTTTGAAAATTGCTTTTGTAAGAGAGATATGACCAAAATAGTGAGGTGGTTTTAGGTGCTACAGACATGAATGGGCTAAATTTCTTTGTTCTCTGTAAACTCCTTTTATGTGAATGTGATAGTGATAATGCATACTTGTGAGGAAATCAGACTTACTTTTTAAGCAAAATGTGTTTTTTTTGTATGTACAGGTGGAAAGAATGAAATCCGCTAGTGCCCACAGTATTTCTCAGCATATCCGGCAAGTCATCTATGGAATACTGTTCTCTGTGGATGGAATATCTAGTGACTCAGGTAAGCGTTTTCACCCAAAGACTAGGAAGAAAGAGTTAGAAAACCTTTGTTTAGAAGTATGACAAAAATGATACATAATGATGATGATGAGGAAAACGATATTATAATGATAATAATAATAGTAATAATAATAATAATAGTATTAATGATATTAATAATAATGATAATGATGACACTAATGATAATAATAATAATAAGAGTTATAATGATAGTGATAATGATTATAATAATACAGGGTTGGCAATTTACGCCGGAGGACGGTTTATACTTTGCAAGAAAGGGGTTTCTGGCGTCCTGCCAGAAATAGGTTTCTGGCATTTCTGGCACTTAATTCGCCAGAAACTGAATGACATAAAGCACAAAATATAAAATTAGTTTTCTTTCCCCATCAAAATAGTCAAAATACTGCTAGGAAATGCATAGTAGCTTAATCTCAATGTTAGCGTAAACTCTCAATGACTACATACAGGTCATATATGGTTACTAATTATCAGATTCATTGTCAGTCCTGATCTGTTCGAAAGTACCTTGCCTATGTGATTCATGTCAGAACACTTAAACAATGATAATTGTGGATTTCATGTTTATATTTAGCATTTCTTGAGAAGAATGTTTGTAAGGGTCACAGTGGTAATCTATCTATCTATTCATTGTTGATTCAGATGTGCCTGAGCACTATAATTCATGGTAAAAGAAAACCTAAACAATGGTGGCCTGAGAGTGTGGATTATGTACATGTCCACTCACATAATTGCAATTTGTGAGCAGTTTTGCCAGGTCTCAATGGGTTAATTGTACAAGCCAAATTGACTGGACAGTGTAATGCATGTTATGAGAGAACACTCTAACAATGGTGGACAGGGTATATGGATGTTAACCTTGCATTTCTTCAAGTTCCTAATTGCATTTCTTTGTATGCAGTGTTCGAAGTTATCGGGCGCCCCATCGCCAAACAGAGGTCAGGGCTAATGTATTGAGAAAGCCATTCGCCCCCTTGGGCGAATGGCTTTCTCGGAACTAAGTACATTAAAAGTACATAAAGATGATGATATCTCTGGCCTCTTGGGTCCGAGAGCAATGAGCATCGCTCCCTAACGAGCCAAGCCGCCATTTTCCTTTTTTGTTTACATGTTTATCTCGTGGGATTTCAGCGAGATCCCACGGAAGCATGACGTAATTATCTGAGGCAGGCGGGGCGGTGCTTATCAGTGTGATTGACATGGCAGACTTTTTAACATTAGTTCCAAAATCGCCAATAGGTGGCAGCAGGGGTAGTCAGTCCTGAATCTGCCTCACTCACCAAACAAGCTCAGTTACACAGCCTCTGACATTTACCTCTCATATCTGCCTCTGAACAGAAATCATGGAAAGGGGCACAAGCAAGTATGGTGGATTAACCATTCAGGAATTGAAGAAAATACTAGGGGAAAGAAAAGCTAAAATTTCTGGCAGGAAACATGAGCTTGTGGAAAGGCGAGTGATAATAGGGGATTTTAGCCATAATATCATCTCATCATGTTTTCAATGCAACATGATTGGATTGTTGTGATCAGCTTCAGACCTGAATTAAGCGAAAGTTATTCAGATGTCTGACTTACAAGGTAGCCTGACTAGTCTTGGAAGGTTAAAGTGTTATAATGGGCAGGACGTGAGTTACCATTAAAGACTATTTTTGGGGCATTTTAGGCAAAAAATGTCATAAAACGTGATTTTTTGGGAATATGTTAATTAAAAATCTAGGAAAGAGAGTGGAATCTCCCAACTTGGCACAAATACACTTCTTGGGTTGCTGATTATAACTGATGTAATGAATATTATGAAGTTGACACATAGGGTGTGTTTTTGGAGTGTTTTCAGCAAAAACAAGTAGAAAAAGTGAGATTTTTGGGATCTGACAATATAAATCCTATGCCTGAGAGTAGAAGCTGGAAACTTCACACAAGTACACTTTAAGAGTTATTGACAATGACTGTCATCAGTAAAATTTGTGAAAGACCCCTTAAGTGACTGCATTTTTGGGGTAACTTAGGCAAAATATGTCATAAAACATTATTTTTCGGGAATATGTTAATAAAAAATCTAGGGAATAGAGTGGAACCTTCCAACTTGGAACAAATACACTTCAAGGGTTGCTGATTATAACTGATGTAACAAATATTATGAAATTGACACATAGGGCGTGTTTTTGGGTGTTTTCAGCAAAAAAGAGTAGAAAAAGTGAGATTTTTGGGATCTGACAATAGAAATCCTATGCCTGACAGTAGAAGCTCAAAACCTCACGAAAGTACACATAGAGAGTTATTGATAATGATTGTCATCAGTAAAGTTTGTGAAAGACCCCCCTAAGTGACATCATTTTTGGGGTAATATAAGCAAAAAATGAGCTCATAAAGTGAGATTTTGGCAATGTGACTTAGAACAAACCTATACTTCTGAGTAAAAAGCGCAAACCTCACAAAACTATCCTTTAAAGGTTATTGATTAAAAATGCTTTAGTAAAAGTTATGAAGTGTTCCAATAGAGCCTGATTTTATGGTAATTTTTTTTTTTTAAATGACAAAAAATGTTTTTTGGGGGGATCTGAACCTAAAATTTCTTCAGAGTAGAAACGGCAATTCACACACAATCATTAAATTGACTGAAAATATAAGAATTTTGGGGTGTCTCTAAACATTGTTTCACAGTAGAAACTACACAAGTGAACTTTTATTGTGCTGTTTAGAACTGCCATTAGTAAAAATTGTGAGATTGAATTCATACCGCCCGATTTTGCGGGTATATCTATCATAAAATGACTGGAAAAGTTAAGCTTTAATTAACCACTATATGTCGGTTTGGTATTGTTATGAAAGAAATAATAACTAATATCGATCTAAAAGCAATGCACATCTGACCAGAGATGTTTCATGTACCCTTATCATTGGATTTTATCATTTGTGAATCTTATATTCCCTATAATCAATTGCATGACTGTGTTATGCATACTCAGGTAAACTGCTCTTACAGTTGCGATTTTGTCTACATCAGAAAGTGGTTTATTCACCTAGCAATTAAAGCATTTTGCTAACAGGGACAGAGTACACTTGCATTAAGACCTGTACTTGCCTCTTGCAGGTACAATTTTAAAGCTGAGTAGAGGTCATAGTGCATATTTTGAGCCGGTAAAAGTATCGTCAAGTTTTGTTCCGATGACTCTCTTTCTCCCTACCAAATTTGGATGGACTTGCCAACTTTGGATCCTTCAATCTTTATCATACAATAGTTTATGGCTTAGGTTAACCCCCCCCCCCCCTTCCACTTCTATGTAGTGAATTTGATTAATAACCCCCTATATATATATATATATATATATATATATATATATATATATATATATATATATATATATATATAGTATATATATATATATATATTTATATATATATATATATATATATATATATATATATATATATATATATATATATATATATATATATATATGCGTGTGGATGTCATTCAAGTAGAAAAGACACCACATTAGCCATAGGACAATTGCGTGTGTGTGTCATTCAAGTAGAATAGGCGCTACATTAGCCATATGTCATCAATAAAAAGGTTGAAATTTTCGATCAAGATATAGTTTGGTTAATATCTCAATGCAAAATATCTGAATCAATAAGTAAATAATTTATGCAAAATTAGTTATATGAAGCAAAATTAAGTATGTTAAACAAATGAAGGACCTAAACATACATATATGTTCTTGGGTATACAATCTTCCCTAATAACCTTTCAGAAAGGCTAAACATATCCAAAAAAAGTCTCTCCAGGGTGCAATTTGATCTAGCCATGATCCCATGCATGCACCAGAACTGTCATGGCCGCCAGCAGTACAGGAGAGTGGGACTGACATGAGGCGCCATCTATTGGCTGTGAGCGAACCGGCTGCAGTTCCAAAAAGTCTCCCATTACTACTTCGCCCTGTTGTGTCAATCACTCTGTACTTCTTAATTGCCGACTTCCTGCACGTGGTGCGAGATAGCTTGCCTCCTCGCACATGGGAATCAATTAAGCAGCGGGCATACATTACAGCGATGAAGTTTTGGTGCCGAAAGAGGTTGACAATGAAATATAACATAAACTTTTTTGGGGGATGGATCTAATGATTTATTTGTAGGGGAGTGTAAAGATATATATCTATCACTATATATTTATCTATATCTACACAGAGAGAGAGAGAGAGAGAGAGAGAGAGAGAGAGAGAGAGAGAGAGAGAGAGAAGGAAATGGTTTGCCACACTTTGCGGGCGGGCATAATGCAATGTAGATGTGAAAGAATATAGGAAATGAAATTTAATATTCATGAAATTGATTTGTATATTTCCTAATAGGACAAGAAATGACTTGCTACACTTTATATTATATGTCTACATATGAGAGATTACATGAAGAGTATTAAATTTTAAAAATTAATATGGTATTCATATATCTATGAAAACAAACAGAAAAGGAAATAAAAAATTAATAGAAATGAGTGTACAGTGTATTTGTAGATGTCAGGAGATGATGGTATATATGATGTTCATGAAATAAAGAGTATGCAATTATAATACACACGCACATACACACACATATAGATAGATAGATAATCAATATTTCAAGTCAGTAATAATTTTAAGTGACAATGAGTAATATCTTCAGTCTTTCAGAAAATATCATTATGATTTTGGACATTAGGGTTTTGAACTCCTTTAGTGATGTTGTTTGTCTCAAGTTGTTAGGTATTGAGTTCTATACTTTAGGTCTGAACAGTATATCTAATTGATTGCTTTCCAAAGGATATGGTTGTATATATTTATATTTATATCATTTTTTAGCATATTTGTTCTGGGCTCTGAGATCAAATTTAGGACAATTTTCCGGGCTCCTAGATTCTCGGCCGGGCCCCTAGAAATTTTCGGCGAAGGGCCCTGCGGGCCCCTCAGTTTAAAAGTTAAGTTCAGACACTGGTATGAGAAATGCAAACAAGGTCAGCATGAATGATGTTTAGGCTCATAATTGCAGTACTTGATAGGAAAGCTAGCCTAGGGATTTTGTTTTATCTATTGCAGCATAGAGTATATGCCTTTTAAGATTTCCTATGTAAATATTGATGGGACTTTGTGCTAATTTGTGGTTTAAAGCTCAGATGAGGTTCAAAGTTATATGCATATTATAACAGTTTACAAGTATTATGACATTAACTATCCACCTATTGTATGATATGAAGCAATTCCAAATGAAGCAGTAAATTAGCAGATACCATCTGATATGGATACTAATTCATCTTCTAGATGTCTATGTAGTTATTCAAATTGTATAGAGTCCAGTTGACCTATTAAATTTGTATAGTTATATACATATATATATATATATATATATATATATATATATATATATATATATATATATATATATATATATATATATATATATATATATATACATATACATATATTGTTTTGTTTTCTGTCACCATTAGTTATCATTAATTCTTCCCTGTCAAGCATATTAATATGTTAAATCACATCTCTAGACTTTCTGGCATTTCTGGCGCCAGAAACTAGTAAAAGGCGCCGGAAACTAGGTTTCTGGCACTGTCCTGCCAGAAATAGGTTTCAGGCGGCATAAACCCAACCCTGTAATAATAGTAGTACTAGTAATGATAATAATAATAGTAATGATTATAATAACAATACTAATGGTAATGATATTAACAATAATAACAATAATAATAATAATGATATTAGTAATGATAATAACTCTGATAATAAAAATGATTATTATAATAATGATGAAGATAAATAATTATAACAATAATAATAATAATGATATTAATGATGATACTTTTTCCATTGATCAGGTAAAGCAAATAAGAAGACCTGTGTAAAGGAATACAATCGGAAACAGAAGGATCTCGTCCCTCGTCTCATCCCGCCGACCTTCACCTTATGGTCCTATGGTCAGTTGCCGCATCTTGGTGATATCCCCAGTATGACGAGAACTGCCAGACAAGCCATCGTCCTGCACACTCTACAGGTAGGAGAGAGCTACATGAGGGAGTTACCAGAAAACCTGAGACTTCTCATGTCCATCATGGTATTCTGGGTAAAGAACAGTCGAGACGGGGCCGTGACCAAGCATCACCTATCCGCATTATTGGTCAGTGTTATGAAGTTATCAGCAATTGATCTTCTCAATTGTACAGTAGATGAAGAAGCCGATGATGCTCCATCTGATTACAAAAATGGGGAAATGGATGAAAGTGAAGAGTTCTGTGAATCCGAAGAATTTTCTGAAGTGCAGAATGTCCAGAGGGAAGTGGGATGTGGTGAAGATTTCTCTAAATCCGAAGAATTTTCCGAAGTCCAGAATGATGGCCTGTATTCGCAAAAGGAAGGTA
The DNA here is from genome assembly GCA_963942565.1 of Maea johnstoni. NCBI lineage: Eukaryota > Metazoa > Annelida > Polychaeta > Spionida > Magelonidae > Maea > Maea johnstoni. The sequence goes on along the minus strand of OZ012688.1, from coordinate 2,933,961 downwards.
TGGAAAGAAAGCGTTCTCAGCTGTATAATTGTGCTCCAAAAAGGGAGATTGTTGAAGGATTGAAGGTTGAAAAGAGTGGAGGCATCCAGCCAGCATTGAGGGTCCATAGTTTGGAGGAAGAAAAGTCTGGTGCTCTGCTTTCTAGTTTAGCTTCATCTGAAAGCTTGCATCAGGTAGTATCGCTGAACTGCGCTTCCACGGAAATCCGAACTGCCAGTGAACAGTTGAAGAAATACTATTCACCATTACAGGGTGCGGACGCGAGCATACTTCACGGCTTCGCTGAATGGCAGACATGTTTTTCCGCTGGTAGGAATCTTAACGAGCTTCTTCTCCTGCCATTCTCACTGCCGAGTCCTGCGCAGATCTATAACGGGACTTTCGTCAACAACATGTGCGTGGCATTCAGGACCAAACCAAATTTTACTCAGGAAATCCTTGGACATTCCACAAAACTGGTATCTCTCTTTGAATGTCTGCAGAACCACGTTTTGAGACATTTACCGGAGGGCACCCTTGCGAGTAAAAAAAGAAAACGAGTCAATAAAGGGCGTAAAGCACCTAAATCGTCATCATCGCCATCCAACTTTGGCAGCAGATTCAGGGGATTGAGTGTTGAAGGGAATAGCCCGAGTGAAACTGACGATGAATGAGCTTTGGGGTGTAATTGATGAGATGGACTGATCAATTTAAATTATTTTTTATTTTTTTTTCAATTTTTTTTACGTCAATTACTCTAAAGAATCACTACAGTCTATCAGGCTTTGTCATCATTTGTTTGCCATTTTTAGCCAACACTGATATGGATTTTGAATAGAAACGTTTCACTCAAAAAATGATGAGAAAAAACTTTGATTTCCTTTGTATTTTAGGAATCTTAGGATCATACCAACAAAAACATAGTATAATACTTGTAAAGATGATAAACATTTCATGCTTCACGCAGTTCTACAAAATGGAATTGAAATCGGAATCGAGAGAAATAATGTCAATAATTGAATCAAAAATAAAAATGTATGTAAAGGAGAGCCCTATAATGAGCAGCTATGCTCAACTGTCACATACGCACCTGTGTACAACAGATCCTTCAGAACATGCAGCAGGCCTATTTCAAAGAAGTACTGTTTTTGGTGGCATTGATGTATGTATATTCCCTTGTATGTACTATTTTTCATACCGTTTTTTATTAAACTTGTGAAATCCATACAATATTAACCCTTTTAATGCTGAGGCTACTTTCATCCAAAGGACAAAGAGGCTAAGCTTTTTTTTAAAAACTATCTAAACCCTGTCATGTTGGTATTCATTAGAAAGCTCTCACTGAGTCCTCTCAGATGAGTACAATGTTCCAGGGTTTCAGTACTTTTTCAGCTTTTTTGCATCATTTGTAATGGCAAAATTAGCTGTTAGCATCATAAGGGTTAAATCATCTTGCTTGATTCATATTTTTAATATGAATGCTTATTTGGGACTACCATCTGCTGTCCATTTCTTGAATCAATTTATGAATTTTTAAAAAGGTGTAGGCTGAGAAATGACTAAAACCATGGTAAATGGTTACTCATCAGATAGTACGAATGCTTCCAAAATTTCCTAAGTTTGAGCGATGAAAGTTTTGTCTTATCGCAAATTTTAAGACCTCTGTCGCATGCTGGTGCGACAGTTGGACACCCCTGAATGTTTTGCTCTAGGTCTGGTTGCCTGTGCTGCAGAATTAATATACTTGAACCTGTTTGGGTGTTCTTAATGTTTCTTTGATTTCCCTCAATTTTAATCTCAAGCTCATATTAGCAGTATTCACTTTTGTTGACTCTTCAGCAAGTTAGTCAAATTAAGAAAAGGCTAGAACTGGTGAAGTGGAAAAATAGAACTTGGCAAAATTTTGTCCTTTAAAATTGCAATACCAAATCCTTATACTGTATTCAACTGCGTTAAAACCATGTGGGAATTATAATCAGCGTATAATTGTTATATCATAACTGCCACTTTATTTGAATACTCAACTCCAGTTCTCGAACATTTGTTTTATTACACGTGAGTATGCATTTTCCCTTTTCCTTGGAGGTAAATAATAATCAAATCGAAGCTACACTTTTCTCTAATCTCTAATACTTGAAATGAATATAAATAGGACTTGCAAATGTATAGTTTCATTGTTTCCCACTAAATACCAGGATCTTTCAGTTTTATAGTTGCATTATTTGCCCAATAGATAGCAGAATCATTTTTTGATAAACCTGATGCGAAGTGCCTTTAAACATGACACTATGTTTCTGCTATGAGGCAGCATATCTAACTTTGCACCTTTTTATATAACTTAACCTCTTCCATAGTTTTGGACTTGATTTAATAGAATATGTACTGGAAAAGCATCTTGTTTAAGGTGATAGTCTAGTACACCAAGATTATCACCACTAGGTGTAGTTCAATAATATTGAACCTTACGTAATAATACGTATGCATGAGATGTTTTTACTGCCGACATCTTTTTCATGCATGTAAGGTTCAATCAAAAGTGGTAGATTCGCTATAGCACTGTATATAGTATTTAACTTTTACTGAAATCTCGTGTCTATAACAATTTTGGACCATCTAAAGTTGATACATATGTAATATACACCACTCGCTTACGAAGCACATACATGTCAGTATGTCAATAAGTGAAAAAGTGGTGGAAAGACGTATTTATTTACCTGCAGTCGAAGTGAGATTAACGAGAGCCGCCATTTTGGAAAAAGCATTCATTATCATAGGGCCTCGTTTTCGATTTTGAGTTCTTGAAACTCGCAATCTCGTACATGTAAGTATAAACTCGTATTTATTGATCAAATAAACATATGATTCTTCAACTTTATTCGCGAAATATTTGAAATAGAATGTCTCTCTACCAAATAGAGAGACGAAACGTGTATGCGTTGTGTTTAAATGATAAAATTTTACTAAAGTAGAATGAAAATGCTTCCGCCCAAAATATCTGCGGAACGGTGCTAACGTAATTTATAAGGCTTCAGACTAAACGCTACAGTCTAATGATAACAGAAACGTGAAAATAGGTAGCGTTTATGTCTGAACTACACTAGGTGGTGTCCTTGGCTGGCCCCTAAGAATGGATATCAAAACAAAAAATTACACATGAGCGGTGCTCACTCCCCACGAACCTCGACCTAACAACTTTCTTATGTGGTTTGGTCAAGAGAACAATGGGCGGGCCCCTTTGGGCCTTCCGTGCTAAATTGGATAACGATACAGTCTTCGAAACCAGTATTTTAGAATATGACAGATATGAACTCCCTGTAGGTACCTTGAATTCTGACAGGACCTGAAAATCAGCATTTTCTATGTAAACCACATGCTGTTAGTTATTTTTAGGCTTACGGGAACATTCAAAAATGTTTTTGAAATACTCATCGTGCAAATCCCGTTGAGGTAGGACCTTGCACCTACCCAAAGACATGAATAATCATATGGTAGACTCTCATTTTCAAGTGAAGGGTAAGCCTTGACATTTTGCCAAAAAACGAAACACATCCAGATATGTTCTTTAAGGGTGCCGCATTACCTCAAAATAGTCACTTATTGATAAGTTTATCATTATACGGCAACTATGAGATGTAACCTTTACAATAGCATAAGTGCTGTTGTCTTCATTAAACTCAGCTTTCAGATATTCAAGTTTTAAAAATGACCCGTGTTTCGAGTAGGGTTCTACCTTAACCCATTAATGCTCACAGGGGCCAAAAGCAGACTGACAATTTTCTTGAAATCTTGCATAGTTGGAGAAATACATGTATTTCAAGAAGAAATGTTATTCAGAACATTTTCAACAACTCTACTTCAAATATTTTGTAAAATCCTCCCTAATTGCAAAGTTATTATCCAAAGTAGCCAGGCAACGATTCATAAGGAACTCGTAAGCACTAATGGGTCAACTGAGCAAAGGGAGAATGTTCATAAATCCTGATATAGACTTGTCAGTGTCTTGACCTTACCCTGCCAATGCTGAGGCTACTTTCATCCAGAGCACAAATGCAAAAGTTTTGGGAAAACATCTAAACCCAGTCATGTTGGTATTCATTGGATAGCTCTTGTCGAGTACTTTCAGATGAGTACCCGTATGCCAGGGTTTCATTCATCTTTTAGATTTTTTGCATCATTTGTATTGGCCAAATTAGCCACCAGCAGCATAAGGGTTAATTTTATTTAGTTTGAGTCTAATCTAATACCAGGGATGATTGAAAAATCAATAACTCGGAAAGCTGATTCAAGTGGTTAAAGAAACGTGGGTTTTTATTTCAATTCGGCGATTTTACAAATAAAGCCAAGAAGTAGAGAGGTAAGGCGCTGGATTCTAACAAATATTTAGCATTTTTCACCATTAAAATTGAGAGAGACTGCTAAAAGCATTGGAGTTTTAACAAAAATATATCACTGTTCTACCATTAAAGAGTGCAGTGACCAAACAAAAATAGTGTGTTTCTAAGTGATATCAGCTTGTTATTCTTTTCGGGATGACTTGCAACTTCTTCACTTGGTCCATGCACCTGAAATAGATAAAGATAAAACAATTGTAGAACATGTTTTAAAGATCATAAATTGGTAGGTTACGAAATCTACATTGCATCACTTTAATATACTAAGAACTTGGGCAATTGTTTATTTTCCTAGGAAAATGGTCAAACCAGATCAATTGGTTGTTTACATTCATAGAAAACATACATACAAGTTTTACTAACACACAAACATGTCTAGACCTTTTGCGTTTAATTAAAAAGATAGAGTAACAGTGGCAGGTTGACATTGCATATCAGAGTTTGGTATATATCCTTTACAAGGCACTCAGATTCATAGATATTCCTAAAAGGGATATGCCCCTAGAAAGCCGCCTAATTTCACATCAAACTTAACGTCAATTCTGTTTAGTTGACTATAGACAGAGCTGTCATCGGTGAAGACTAAGACCAGAGAGCTAGACGCTAATGTTCATACCCGGCGTGCAGCGCCGCAAAAGTGAAACGGCAACAATTGTAACTAACTGAACCTCAGAATAGCAAGTTCATAGTATAGGCAAAATTGGATTGCGATGCCACAAAGTTAACGACATGTAAAGGCGTATTGATAGAATTACTATTGTTCATTTATTTGAAAAGGCATTAGATAAATAGATAAAAAAAATAAAAATTTGAGCTATTTTGGCGCTCCTTATTGGGTTCTAACAACATTTGGGTGATGCCGAGCCCTTTGGGAGTAGTTAGACAACAGGTGCCATATTTGATTTGGATATTTACCGGCTCGCATGACGAAGGTAGGTAATAATCAGTTTCGGGCCGTATGTAAATATGTGGGGTCATTGATAAACGTGGCCTAGAGGTCCTTTTCAAAGATTTACTCCGGTTGTCAGTCACGTAAATGACAAAACTAAACTCGGAATGCTAGGAACGATCCCAAATAGAGTTATGGGATTTCATCAATATAGTTCTCTTTTCAAACGGCTATATTGACACAAGTCGCTGTGGTGAAATGGCTAGAGCGCTTGCCTACGAGACATGGGATCGCGGGATCGATTCCGTCTGCCCGCAACTAAATACATCTTTTCCATCTGCCCAGTGCTTCGTGTGGTATTTAGAAATGTTACCTACTCTAACTAACGGTGGCATTATTTTTATTTTACTTTAGGCCACTCCAATTTATTTACTTGTCTTACGTGCTCAGGAGGTAGGAAATGAGCCATTTTGGAATAAAAAAAAAAGTTGAAAAATGTGACTTTTTTTATTTATTTTATTTTTTTTAGAGTCTGACGACTAGGACTGGTAGTGATATGTTTCTACCAGCCTATTCTCAACTAAATAAAATCAATCAATTTATTAATCCCTGTAACATGAAGGGTGGGAGGTATACCTCCTCAAGTCTGAGGCTCTACTACAGCAATGATAGCTTCCTGTAGTTGATTGAATCACACTTACAAAGAATATTCTCAAAACTTGCACTTTTTTTTTTTTGAGTCTGACAGAAAATTTCAAAACCACTTTCGTCCGTAAGACACCAAAGATGACTTTTTTTTTCTTTTTTTTTGGAGTCTGACATGATTTTTTTTCCAAAAAAAGCTTGTAAGACAAGTAATTAAATTGGAGTGGCCTTACTTTACTAAAATGAATTGTTGGTCAAATCAGCTGATCCCAGAGAGAATGTCTGCCTGAATTGCCGTTCGCTACAAGGGCCGATGACTTAATGTTGGGCCTTGACTAAAAACGATCTTTTATCTTTGAGTTAATATGAACATTTCCACAGTTGTGAAGTTGGGAATTTCTTCGAGAAAATCTATAGTTTAATGAATGTAAGTAATGCCTAGCCTTCATATAAAAATGAGCTCTGTGAAGTTTAATGGGTGTAAGTATTAATTTATATCTGTTGATGAAGGAAATGTTCCATTAAGTTCCCTATGACGTTGGTATTGCCACTTGCATACACACTTGCTGCTCATGACTATTACTTAATGCAACTCCCACCTATTTACCTTCTATCTGCCCTTTCACACGTCCCTACGTGTTGTTTAGTGCCCTATCCATGTACCTACCACCTGTACTTTGGGCTTGGATCCGTGCGCCCGCCACTCACTTTTTGGGCGCACAGATCCTTACTACATCGACAACTTCTACTCCTCCTGCGGGCTATAGCGCCATGCCGCAACACTTGCCTTCCCCCTTCTCTGTAATTGTACTGTCCTCCCAGTACCTCTTTCAACGGGGCCCTATCTGGATACAGGGGAATTGCAGCATGGGCCAATTATCATACAATGACATTAGGCCCCGTGCTCAATCGACGGTTACGCGGGTTGTGCAGTGCAAGCCAAATAGAGCACATTTCTTCAAAATCAGAGAAATGTCTACTTCTCTCAGTTCAAAATGAAGAGCACACCCTTTATTTGCTGTTGTTCAGCCCCATCAACTCGCCTTTTATTAGTGCTGCACTCGGGCCAATAACGAGTCTGAACGAGATAATAGAGCAAAGATTTTATCTGCAAGCAGGGTATATCAGTTCATCCCGTCCTGCGAAACGTAACCCAGGTCAGGTGCGAGATTTGCTCGCTTCAAATCCACCCGGATATAAGGATGCTTATCTAAGCTCAGAAGAATATCCTTATCCAGCTCTCTGGTAAACAGCTCCCCTCAGCATTGCACTTACGTTCATGGTTGGAGTCACGGTTGTCGTTGGTCGTCCCCTTGCTGAAAGTATAGAGAAAACTCCGATAAGTAAAAGAAGCATTGATACACCTAACACAGGCGCGAAGCAGTTACGCGTAGGTAGAATGAGAAGGTATCTTGCACTCGTGAGTGATTTTGTGACTTGGGACTTCTCATCCCATCCACGAGTGATGGGACCTGTTTCTTCTTCGATGGTAGGGCCTCTTGGTAACTATTGTGAAAGCTTTAACATGTCCAGAGCAGAACAAAGTAACCCCTTGGTAAGGGAATGGGTTCAAATATTATCGTTAATTGTTCACCCACATAAACCAATGATTAAAGATACCGGTAATTGGTTTCGCATCGTTTTTCTATTGTTGTCCTGCCACTGAAGAATCAGTGTTATCAATACTTCATATTTTCCATTCAATGTAACTTTATCCTCTGAATGCAATTCAACTGCCAGCAGACTTCCCGCAGGGCTTGTGTAAAATTAAATGCTAACATTTCTTTGCGGGTTATCCGCACATAGTACAGGAGTGTGATAAAATTCATACTTACGCTCTGGCAAAGAAATTTCATATGGGGCGGATACAGGCTGCAGTCCATCCCTTGCCCCTGTATCACCTGACTCATCATGACAATCACCAACAGTACCGCGAGCATGAGGATCACTTGGAGCTCCATGGCGAGTGCTGAAAATAAATGGTAACATGAAGCCAGACAGATATCTGAGAAATTGACAAAGGGGGATGAAACAACAGATCATAACCAACAGACGCTCATAAAATCCTGGCTGATGATCGATTAGTGAGGCCTTTAGGCATTGACCATTAGATATCCAGGGGGGGGGGGGGGGGGGGGGCGGGTATAGAAGTTAGGGCACAATTTTTTTTCTTCGAGATTCGGGGTACGATTTTTTTTTTTTACATTTCGGGGCTCAATTATTTATTTTTTTCGCAGCTTTTGAGGGCTCAATTTTTTTTTCATCACTTCAGGGAAGTACAAACAAGGACAAGAAAGAGACTTGCCTTGAATCTTTTATAATGAAGATATTATTGTATATTTCAGGGATGAAAGGTGTCCAAGTCTGTATGCCATTGGCGCACCGGGCCGTCCGCCAGTGGCGCGCTGCCATTGCGGCCGTGGGTGTGGGGGCCCCCAGAAGCCTGAGGGTTATAGATGCTCTGAGATGCATTCTCAGCCTTATATGAGACCCAAATGAGTGATTCCAGATGAAAAGTATTTCTCTTTTGACTATAAACAATCTAACCTTTTTTGGTGTGCAGGGCCTTCTGGCACTGCCATTGCACTTGGGGTCAGGGGGCCGCAGGCCCCCAAAAACCAGAAGGTTCTAGATGCTCTGAAATACATTCTCAGCCTTATCTGAGACCCAAATGTGTGATTCCAGATGAAAAGTATTTCTCTTCTGAGAAAGCAATTTATCTTGTTACCACATCCGTGTACTTTGCCCCAATGGTACTGATATGTAACTATCGGAGCCCAATAAAAAAAAATTCATGGAGTCAGAGCTCATTTAGTTTTTTCACTGATTTTCAGGGCTCAATTATTTTTTTCAAAGAATTTCAGGGCACGATTATTTTTTTCAATTCTAAACACGCCCCCCTCCCATTGTTGAGGGAGAAGGTTATTATTGTAAATAAACTCCTCCCTCAACAATGGGAGCGTCACACATACATATGCTTCCAACAATAGGAAATCCTATTATATGATGTTCCAATATACCATCGCTACCATCTCAGCCACAAAACATCATATGCTATATATAGCATTATACATTACTGGGGTTAAGACAACAAAATTTATATATTTAGAAAATCCATATTATGTTCCTTTTAAATATATTAAAATCGTAATTTCAGGCCCTTTAATCACGTAGAAATCATCGAATCAAAATGCATTTAACAGATATTTTGATTTCCCGACATTCTCGGCAAAATATGTCCGATTTCATGTGATGATTTCTCACTTATTACTGGGCCTAAGACAACAAATTTTATATATTTGGAAAGGCAGTCATATCTTCTTTTAAAATATATCAAAATTGTAATCTGTTCAAAGATGTATTTATCAAATAACTATATGGATATCAACATCTATCCTTTGACAATGAATGTAATGCGCCTTTGAGCATGTTTATATGGAAAGGGCGCAATATCAAATGACAATATTATTATTATTAAAGGGGAACTTGGGAAAAAACACATCATAGGTTTATATGAAAGTTCATGAACATAGCTCAACATCTGTCATAAACAGAGAAGCCCTAGAGCTCCACACAAAGAGAAATCTCAAATTGCAATTAGTGAATAGCACCTTCACTGAGGCAGGGCAGCCGCCATCTTGGATCTGAGTCAACTCATGCTGCTGTAGTCTATGTAAATAGGTGGCAAGCAGCTTAGTGGGTGTATTAGATAAAGCCAATAGCTCTGTCTAGGAGGTAGATATTTCACTGCTCTGAAGCACATTCAAGATGTTTAGGTATGCAAATCCCTACGACTTTGAACCAAGAGTGGCTGAAGGTGATCAGGTGGATTATATGGACATAGTTCAAGGTGTTGATGAATTTGATGGTCAAGATGTGGAAACAGAGGGCTGGCGCTTAAATAGCATGTTGTGGTGTACCTGTCAGACTTCTTTCCTTCCTTAAATTATCAGGCCCCTTCCAAAGGTATTCTTGACATTTCTTTTCTATAATCTTCATGAATATGTACACAATTACTAAAGGAAATGAAGATGATTGCTGTTCCCAGTACTGCTAGTCACTTCCTGTGTTTACTACCTTGTGTCCCATGGGGTCTAGATGTGTAATGCCAATTAGACAAGGTCAATTACCCTGTGTGTCCCTTTCCTTTACTTACTTTTGTTATTACCCTAGGGACCTAGACATAAGACAAAACCTCAGTTGTAACACAACTAACAAAATCCTGCACAGTCTATTCTCAGTGGATTAATAAAGACCATGTTGAGGTACCTATGAAAATTGCCATTCACCCTGAAAGTTAGCTGTTAGGGTTGCTAAAGTCTGTACATCAGATCATAATAATGAAGAGTATGATTATTAATCATAAGTCATTAAGAGAAGGTTGGTAATGAGTAAATGAAAATGTCATTTATTATATCATAAATAAAAGAAAGGGTCATTTGCAATTTGAGATATTTTGATTTCAACCTTCCTCTATATTGCAGTACTATTTAGAAATGTATTTCTTCCCAGTGAAAATGGGGTCATGACTGACTATAACCTTAGCTGTTTCAATTTTGTAAGTTAGGGAATGATATTTACCCTTCTCATGCTGGCTTAATAATAAACATTTAATGCATACACCTGTGCTTATATTCGTTGAGCAACTGAATGAAGGTAAATCATGTTGAGACTAGTAAATGTATACCAATAAAGTAAATAAATCCCGAAATTGATAAATTGCAAGATCACTTCTGCTTGAAATAAGAGATTTATGAAAATTGGTTACCAGATATTATATCCTTGAAGAAAGTAAGACTAGATGCAATAGGAGTCGCATGGAGCATGATAAAAGGTGTATCAATTGTGACTGTTTCTTTTTTTGAAGAAGTGTGAGAGATTATGCACACCTATTTCACGAGTACCCAAACCTTCTAAAAAAGCATCCCTCTTCAGAACCTTGTTAACTGTACTCTGAAGTAATCCTGACTGCAGTGTGTGATTCCTGACATAATCCTCGTCAGTGAAGTGGTCTGAACATACATATGCATACTTCAGGACAGGTGGGTTTAAAAGTTTCATGGATGCTAACCACTGTTTTTGTCTAAATTTACTACTAGGAAATCTATGAAAGCTTTCTCCACTACCGTGTCTTTTTTTACAGCCAATTGCTGCACATGATTTCACCATTTTCTTGTTTGATATATACGTTTTTATGCAACTTGTGCAGAGAGCTCTTGTCAGGAGCACTGATGTTAGATACACTGCCCAGAGGTAGCTTGGAGACAGGATGTGATCCCTGCCACCCGATTGTGTCACAGCTGATAGCACTTGAAAAACATGGCCGCACCCAGTGGCTGGCAGAGGCTGTCTAGGAGGATGACAATACGCAAAAATCTCCCCTCACGGGATCACTGAGAGAAAAAGAATGGTAGCATCCTGTTCTTGAAGTGTATAACTTTCATATAAGCTGATATGTTTGTGAGCCTTTAGGGCCCCTTTAATGGCTACCATCTCAGTCACAAAACATCACATAAATTGCATTTATAAATTATTGGGCTTAAGACAACATAATTCATATATCTAGAAAGTCCCTTATATGTTCTTTTTAAATATATCAAAATCGTAATTTAAGGCCCTGTAATCACGGAGAAAAAAATGAATGAAAACGCCTTGAACACATATTCTGATTTCCCGACATTCTCGGCAAAATATATGTTAAAATTGTAATTGTGGGTCCCGAAATCACGACTTTGTTAGAAAGATTATGAAGATATCTTCCCTTGGCTGCTAATGTTGGCTGTTCTCATCTCATAAAACTGAGATGCTGTGTATAAGCCCGGGTTGTGCACGGGTTGCAGCTAGTTATTAATTAACGGTACATAGAGAGGAGTGGGGATTAATGGTACATAGAGACAGGAGTGGGGATTAATGGTACATAGAGACAGGAGTGGGGATTAATGGTACATAGAGACAGGAGTGGGGATTAATGGTACATAGAGACAGGAGTGGGGATTAATGGTACATAGAGACAGGAGTGGGGATTTGCGGTACGCGGAGAGGAGTGGGGATTTGCGGTACGCGGAGAGGAGTGGGGATTTGCGGTACGCGGAGAGGAGTGGGGATTAACGGTATGCAGAGAGGAGTGGGGAATAACGGTATGCAGAGAGGAGTGGGGAATAACGGTATGCAGAGAGGTGTGGGGATTAACGGTATGCAGAGAGGAGTGGGGAATAACGGTATGCAGAGAGGAGTGGGGAATAACGGTATGCAGAGAGGAGTGGGGAATAACGGTATGCAGAGAGGAGTGGGGATTAACGGTATGCAGAGAGGAGTGGGGAATAACGGTATGCAGAGAGGAGTGGGGAATAACGGTATGCAGAGAGGAGTGGGGAATAACGGTATGCAGAGAGGAGTGGGGAATAACGGTATGCAGAGAGGAGTGGGGAATAACGGTATGCAGAGAGGAGTGGGGAATAACGGTACGCGGAGTCAGAGAGGAGTGGGGAATAACGGTATGCAGAGAGGAGTGGGGATTAACGGTATGCAGAGAGGAGTGGGGATTAACGGTATGCAGAGAGGAGTGGGGAATAACGGTATGCAGAGAGGTGTGGGGAATAACGGTATGCAGAGAGGAGTGGGGAATAACGGTATGCAGAGAGGAGTGGGGATTAACGGTATGCAGAGAGGAGTGGGGAATAACGGTATGCAGAGAGGAGTGGGGAATAACGGTATGCAGAGAGGAGTGGGGATTAACGGTATGCAGAGAGGTGTGGGGAATAACGGTATGCAGAGAGGTGTGGGGAATAACGGTATGCAGAGAGGAGTGGGGAATAACGGTACATAGAGACAGGAGTGGGGATTTGCGGTACGCGGAGAGGAGTGGGGATTAACGGTATGCAGAGAGGAGTGGGGATTAACGGTATGCAGAGAGGAGTGGGGAATAACGGTATGCAGAGAGGTGTGGGGATTAACGGTACCCCGGGGGGGGGGGGGGGCACTTAGGTATTTAGGGGGGTGCATACGTTCGTTATCAAAATGTAAAAATACCCCTAAAGCACTGACTTCTGGCCAAAAAAGCACCCTTATTTTGATAAAACGCTGATTTTTTCCACTAAATAAACACCCCTTCTTTTATCAAAACACTGACATTGGATGAACGGAACACGTATTTTAACTTAAGATTTTATAATCCTCTGCTTGTTTAGCGGCAGCAAGTGGCGGCAGCAAACTCGGAAGCCCTGAGTCACTTCGGGAGTCACTCGGCGTCAAAGCTGCGTATATTTCGTGGATTGTAAGGGGATTTTGATCCCCATACTTCGTACCTGGGTACAAAAAAGTACCCTTCTTTTACAAAATCGCGGACATGCGGAGGTCTTAAAAAAGACCCCTTCTTCCGCGAAATACGTAACGAAGGTGCGGCCCCCCTCTGTACAAGGAGAAGTGGGGATTTACGTTACGGGGAGAGGAGTGGGGATTAACGTTACACAGGGAGGAGTGGGGATTAACGTTACACAGGGAGGAGTGGGGATTTACAGTTCACAGGGAGGAGTGGGAATTTACGGTACATAGAAAGGTGTGGGGATTTACGGTACACAGAAAGGAATGGGGATTAACGGTACAGGGAGAGGAGTGGGGATTGAGGGAAAACAGGGAGGAGTGGGGATTTACGTTACGGGGAGAGGAGTCGGGATTAACGTTACACAGGGAGGAGTGGGGATTTACGTTACGGGGAGAGGAGTGGGGATTTACGGTACACGTAGAGGACTTGGGATTTACTTGCGAAATTACCTGCCTTGGTATTTCCACGAGGGTATTCCACGAGGGTATTTACGGTACACAGAGAGGGTGGGGATTTACGGTAATCAGAGAGTAGAAACAATTCCAGGATCAAATTACGAAAGGTTCCTACAAAGACAATGCGAAACTACCTACCTTAGTACTTTAACAGCTGGTCACCGTTTCTCTGGAATGTGATCGTGGAAGTGACCGTACCGTATACGTGCCTGGCTTTATATAGGAATAGTACCCCAGATTATGTGGGTCGAAGAACGCCATGTGTGCGGTCCACAACTGCCACACACGCTGCCTTTGTTTACTTTCTAATCAATATTTGATTTTTCAATGTTCGACACCAGGTGACATTTTTCATTTTTACACCTACGCAGTTTGCATATACATATGTTTTTGTAATTGGATGGTTGAACATAGACTACGGTTTATAGAAAACTGATAGTCGAGACGTCGGATATGATCCACGTACCTTTTAACCCGATTTATTGTAAAGCGAAATCGAGCAATCTTTTGGGTTTATTGCGTGCAAAGTTTCTAGAAGGAAGTTGGCGTTTATGTCGTTGTCAGCAACTTAAGCTAGGGTCTCACATGGAATTCGACCGTATTCGACATATATGCGAAAATGTCGACCCCGAATTCGACTAAATTCGACCTGGCAAAAAGTCGCTGGGTTAGGCAAAAAAGGTGTTAATTGGTTTGTGTCGAATGCGATGTGAGATCACTTTAAGTCGCATTCGACAGCCAAAATGTCGAAAGGTCTAACTATGTCGAAAACACTTTGCGCGTACGACTTTATGCAAATGAGAAGTTTGATTGACAGCTTGTGTCGAATGCGACTGTTAGAAGGTCGCATTCGACTTAAAAAATCGCATTCGAAGTTTAAAAAATCGCATTCGACAAATATTAAATCGAATGCGAATATTGAAAAAATAAAAGTCTGCATAAACGTGTTGTCGCATTCGACTTATTAAACTACGAATGCGACAAATAACACGTCGCATTCAGTATTAGTTGGTCTAATCGGACATTTTAAACACAATAAATTGTCGAATACGACACAGTTTGCAAAAATAAATTGTCGCATTCGACATTTGGTAAGTCGAATACGACATTATCAATGTGCAAGGCTACTTTTCTAGCCTGCAAATAGCGTTTAAACTAGTAGAATGCGCACATGTAATATACGCATATCGAATGCGTCATCGCAAAATCGCATTCGACGTAGTTCTGTCGAATGCGACATTATGCAAATGAGGCTAGTCATTATGTTAATGACTAATACTGCAAACCCGATCGCATTCGACGACGTAGCGATGCGAGGACTCTGTGAAATGAAGTTACTTTTTTTCCGACGCATTCGACACGTTCACTTATTGATTTTCGACTTTAAATTTCGCGCCATAAAAACCCTCGTTTTCGAATTCCCGAACTCTGGACAAACATCGAATGCGAGCTTTTCCGAAAACTGGCATTCGACTCAAAATTTGGGGGTTTTCCTCATTACCATATCATTTACATAAAGTCGAATTCGTGCGAATTCATGTGAGACCCTAGCTTTTAGCCTGGGGTTCCACATCGAGCTGGCTGGAATTCTACGAGTTTGCAAAACTTCGCTAAAAGTCGAATGCGACACGTAAAATTGTCGTGGGGTTAGGCATTTTTAGGCGTGTGGAATGCGATGTGGAATCGCTTAACGTCGCATTCGGCGTGTTAGAACTCGAAAGGTCGAAAACGGTTGTGCGAACGCACGAAAGACTTGTCGAATACGATTTTATGCAAATTTCCTGGTTGATTGACAGGTTAGGTCGAATGCGACTTTCTAAAAGTCGCATTCGACATTAATTCGCATTCGACATTTTAAAAGTCGCATTCGAACTTCAAGGGCGTGGGAAAATTTTACCAATTTGCGTGGGGAAATAAATGGACATTAGTCGAATGCGCATTTGAAATGTCGAATTCGACATTACTGAAGTAGAATTCGACATCGATTAATCGCATTCGACCTTTCAAATGTCGAGTATGCATTTAATATGTCGAATTCTATTACATTTTGTCGAATTCGACATTTCAAATGCGCATTCGACATTTAAATCGTGGGAAAATAACCACCATGATCAATTTATCGAATGCGTAAGTCTATTTTACGCATTCGATTTCAAAGAAGTCGAATGCGACTTCCTTAAAGTCGCATCTTCCCAGATGTCGCTTTCGACTTTATGCAAATGAGGAACTGGGAGTTAACTCATTAGCATATCGGCAAAGTCGACTCCGCGCGAATGCGCCAAAAAAAACGATGTTGGGGCCTCTCAAACCGTTTGAGAGGCCCCTTTTTGCGCATGCGACTTTTGATTTATGAACTCGACTTTTCATTTTTCGCGCCAAAAAGAAGGTCGAATTTGAATTGCCGAACTTAGGTACAAACGTCGATTGCAACTTTTTCTTAACGTCGAATTCGACTCAAAAACCTCATTACCATATCATTTGCATAAAGTCGCATTCGCACGGGCTCGATGTGGAACCCCAGCCTTACCGATAGCGATAGGTCATATTTATACGAGATGGTGACGCGGAACCAGAAAAAAATTCCTTTCTCTTCGCGAATAGTTCTATGGGAAGGGATCTTTCAATTATAGAAGAACCATAGACATCCCTCTTAAACAAAAGACATTTATATAGCAAACAGGCCAACCTGCTAATAGGGATCCAGTGGAGACTCGAACTTGCGACCCCACGCTTGGTAGCAAAGCATCGCAACCATTAGGCCAAGGCAGGCCCCTTTGGTCTACCGTCAACTTTAACTTGTATCATGCATGCACAGGGCTATACCTTTCACATTTCCACGTCCATTCTTTTACCACTAAAAGCCAAGAAAAGCTTGATTGAATATTCTTAGGTTTTGCTTAAAGAGAAAGAGTCTACGACAGTGGCATGCCTGTCCTGATGGGCGAGTGGTCGAATCCATTGCTACTGACTGCTCGGTGCCTCTCATTTCTGCGTGCCAAGGTTCGAATCCCAGCCGGGGCATGTGCGAAGGTTGCCAGTGACCTGGGGTTAGGCGGTGGTTTTCGCTAGGGACTGCGGTTTCCTCTACCACTTATGTACAACTGGCCAGTCATAAATTAGTCTAAATATGGCATAAAAATTGGAATTCAACGTTCCTCCAACAGTGTTCAACTTTAATTATTGCTGCAATTGATGCATCAAATTAACTTTTACCTAAGATGAATGGGGCGGACAAGAGGCTACAAGGCAACGTGTGACCTGGGCTATAGGTCACAGTTTGGGGTCAACTGATATAAATGTAAAAAGGTATTCGGTTTATAGTCTTGTATCCACCAAGATACTCACACGACCTTCCTCCCCTAGCAGGCCTGTACACACGGAAACCATTTCAATCCCCCGAGGGATATTCCAGAGCAGTTGGAGTATAGCGCTCAAACTCTAAGCACTGGCTTATTAATGTTAAGTACCCATTTTGCAGCTGGGTAGACTGAGGCAATATGGAATAAACTGTCTTGCCCAAGAACAGCCCAAAGTGTCCCGGCCAGGAATTGAACCAGCGACCTACTGATTGCTAGTCCGACACCCAACCAACTGAGCTACTTTATCTCCATTAGCTTGCAGTCAATATGAGAGCAGTATATTCGAGAAATCGTTCCTCAATGACCCGAGTGGAGCACTGATTACACTGCAGGCGTGTTAATCATCCGGGCACTCGTTAAAAGCCTCCCAGGTCAGACACGGAAAACAGTGGGAAAAGGATGCATTGAGGAACCATGTGAGTAATCCCAGCTGAACACTTTAAATAGACAAAAAATCCTAAAGACCACAAGTAGATATCATGTTATTGAACAGTAATGTCGTACATAGTATAAAGATCATGTACCGTAAGATTTTCCTTACATTATATATTTTTTGTGAGGTCTACGTCTTAGATTATAGGAATAAAGCCTGAAACACACTTGAGCAGCGCGACGCAGCGCAGCGCAGCGCGACGCAGCGCAGCAAAAGTGTGAGCAATTCACACTGTAGCAGCGTTTTGCTGCCGCAGCAAGCTGCAGCAAAATTTTACCGCCAAAAAGGCACAATAGTGTTTAAAATCGTTGCTCTCATCTCGCTGGCTAGGCAAGGCCACCTCAACCTTGTCATGTTGGTAGTCATTGGAAAGCTCCTCTATCGCGTAGAATGGCAAAGGATGACATTACGAAATTGAAACTTTATGACTGCAGTTGAAGGGGAATGCAGGCAACTTATTACCGAGCTTTGGGAGCGTTTGAATTTTGGCTTTGTACTCACATTACTTCAAGGCATCATAACACAAATGGCAAGTGCTATTCATCACCCATATTGCACATAACCAGGAATTTACACGGATTACAATAGCAGGCGATTTATGTTCCATTAAATTTATTTCTGGTACACCTCATTTGAAAGAAATGCATACCAACAAATCTTACACATATACCTTGTGCAGAATGATATTATTTTAAGTTAACCCTTCCAATGCTGAGGCTACTTTCAACCAAAGGACAAGGACGCAATGATTTTTGAAAAACATTTAAACTCAGTCACCTTGGTATCAATTGAGTACTCTCATATGAGTACCCATTTGTCAGGGTTTCAGTCATTTTTTAGATCTTTTGCATCATTTTGTATTGACCAAATTAGCACCACCATCATAAGGGTTAATCTGTAAATAATACCAATCTTGTTGTATTTTTATTGTTTCACTGTTCCACAGCAGTTTCTCTGAACAATATGATTGCTCCAAACCAATTAATCTAACATTTGTTTTAGTTGGATTTCAACTGCTTCCATCTTTTTAATTCAATTGATGATGAACTGATTTATTGACTTATATGGTTACCAATTTTATATAGGTTTTTAAAATCATTTTGTCATGGCCAAATTAGTCACCAGCAGCATAAGGGTTAATTATATTCTCTTCTGACTACTGTTCAATTACAATACCTGCAAAGACTTCCTTATATGAACTTTTTTGAGGTGTGCACACTTTTGAGGCATAAGTGAAATCTTTCTATTTACAAGTTCAGGTATGTAACAGCAGATTACAGCGATGCATGTTATTGTATCACATGTAGGGCCGCAGTGAGCTCAAGTAGAAATACAAGTGGCCCATAATTCAATGAATATTTAGGCCATCAATAACCTTATTCAAATAGCAATTGTTTATTCAAGTCATTCACACTCAGAGTGGGCAACAAAGGCCTTTCAATTTTGCAAATATTTTTCTAACATAATCATTTTTTGGAAAATATTTGGAGAAATGATAGTTAGAAGTCAAACAACAACTCTCCTTCAAATATTTTGTTATCTTCTGCTTTATTCCCGACTTATTTTCATGTGTATGAAAGTAGCAGACAATACTTTCTTGAAGTACCCCGAGTGTAAATGAGTTACCATCTGGACAACCTTCTTTGTTATTCCTATACAGTTTACTTTAAGTAGCATTCTGAACTTATCAACCCATTATGCCTGTAGAGGCAAAAAACAGCCTGAAAATGTTTAAATATTCGGTGAAATTATGAAAGGCAAAAAACATGATTGGGAAAATATTTGATGGATAAATTTTAGTCAGAACATTACTAACAAGACTCCTCATATTTTGTAAAACCATTCTTGGGACCCAAGTAATTGTCACAAGTATCATAGATCCAGGAGACACTTAGCATGCATGGGTTAAGATCATGGGCTACCTTGTTCTCAGAGAATTAATAAAAGTTGTCTTACATGTAGGCCACTAAAGGAAGGTACAATGGGTTAAAAGGTAAAGGGAAATAAACGCATGTGAGGGGAGCGGAGTTAAAGGATTTGCCGACCGCCCCCTGCCATAAACATATTTACAAACACTTCACATATGCAAAGCCTCAAACTGTCAATAAAGATCTAAAACTTTTCCAATTGTTTGCTGAAACCGAATCCCCATCAGTAAAAATAACCCCTTTCTCGAACTCAAATACATGTATGTGCGGCGAGTAGCAGGCTAAATTGATATACATAAATGCTATTCTGTGCATGATGGTCCAATTGTAAGCCGATCATCTTCGAGGTAAATGCCATGTTTTCCTTTGAACGTTTCCTGGAGAGCTAGACAGCTCCCCCCCCCCCCCCCCCCCCCCCCCCCCCCCCCCCCCCCCCCACCAAATAACTTATTGCTTTATTCACGTAATGCTAGTAAAAACCTTGTTTTCCTCAGTGTATGATAAATATGATTTTCATGCCTTCATACATGGAAGGATAAACTTTAGCAGCGGCAGTTAGCTCTTCCTCATGAACACGTTGTACGACCACGTGGAGAAAGGGCGCGGCAATCTCCCGGTTATTACGTCATAACCATTGCCTTGCCGTATTTTGATTGGCTGAAGGCCCTGCAGCGTTTTTGCTGCGCAGCAAAATATTCCTCAAGAGAATACCTTGCTGCGCTGCGCTGCGCTGCGTCGCACTGCGCTGCTCAAGTGTGTTAGGTCTAAGGTATTAAGACCAAACTATATTTTGCTGCGCTGCGTCGCGCTGCCCTGCGCTGCGTCGCGCTGCTCAAGTGTGTTTTAGGCTTAAGGCTGTTTTTGCTGTTGTGTAAAGCTAATTATATCAGATCTGATACACCGCCAGAAGCTTCTTGCCCCACCCCAGTGGGGGGGGGGGGGGGGGGGGGGGGATATTCTTTATGTGAAATTCCCCTATTGGACCCTAGCGGCTACTCCCCCATATGACTCTTTGCTTTTACATGATTTCAGTTTGCAAAGTGAAACGCCTGTTAACTTCAAGACCAGTTTCATGGATTCTCTTTCAATCACAGCTGCAAGAGAGGAGCCTAGAAGCGTAATCTCCATATTAGTCACTCCACTCTCTCTCTCATCCTTGACTTTCTCGGATAATCACACGTTCTTTTATTGATCACAAATATGTAGGTGTTGCCTTAAAAGATTGTCTTACACTCTGAGTGCAGCATCTGGAGAACTTGATATCTCTGATATATATGATAATGTTTACGAGTGTTAACCTATTAATGCTTAAGAGTTCCTAGAAAAATTGTCGTCTCGATCTATGGCTTTTCTGACAAAACCTTGGCAATTCTACGATGGGACAGGTTTGAACGACAGAAAGACTAAGTTTTTTCCGCTGTTTTTTTCGGAAAACGACAGATTTCTTTTTAAATTCTGCCGTTCACACCTGAACCATCGAACAATTCAGAATTATTTTACAAAATAGTTTCAAGAGAGTCGTTGGTAATGTTGTTCTGATTGACATTACCATGTCGAATATTTTTTTATATTTTTGCTTTTGCCTGCAAGATTTCATCATCACACTGCTTTCGGTCACTGTAAGCATTGATGGGTAAAGTTGCATATCACTAACCAGGCTGCACTAAGTAGTAGTAGTAGTAGTAGTAGTAGTAGTAGTAGTAGTAGTAGTAGTAGCAACAGCTCTGAACAAGGTTTTCTCCCACTCAGGGGCCTGCACTATGTGCAGATAACCCGTAGAGAGATGTTATCTTATCACACTTTGGTTCAATGTTCAGGACAATGAGTAGATCATGCTAAAACCTGTAAAAGTTAGAATAAACATCCATGAAACTGATCGCCAGTGTTTGTGCCGTAAAACGCGGGAGTTCTCCTAAAATTGATGCCTAAAATGAACGATGAACATGTTGCAAAAGGTGCTTTTGAAGGCATTAAGTTCGGACCTGGTGAGTACAAAGAATTGTTTTGCTGCGCTGTACTACTAACGACATAATTAACAACAGCAATAATAATAACAATAATAATAATAAGTAGTAGTAGTAGTAGTACTAGTAGTAACATGAATATGTCTGCACATGTATCAAAAGTTATCAAGTCTGCAAATTACCACCTTAGGAACTGTGGAATTACTGATGAGCTGCTATGCAGGCTCCAGAAAGTCCAAAACAATGCTGCTAGAGTGGTTAGTGGCTCCAAAAAGTATGATCGACCTTAACGGGCGCAATAGGCGCATTTGCGCCTGAAGTGTATGGTTAGCGACCACACGCTGATTTATAGTCGCCCGAAATGCGACTGGAGTGGACATGGTGTGTAACACAGAGCTCTGTGTCAGAAGGTCCATGACCCAATTTAAGTCCCACCAGCGAAACCCTGCAGAGTCGAAACCCTACAGAGTCGGACAGTGGCCGTGGAAAGATGTGTGTTATACTCCCCATGTGTAACAGGGATCTATTGTACCCTGTTAGTTATTTGAAATGTATTATCACTA
Source organism: Maea johnstoni (assembly GCA_963942565.1). Taxonomy (NCBI): domain Eukaryota; kingdom Metazoa; phylum Annelida; class Polychaeta; order Spionida; family Magelonidae; genus Maea; species Maea johnstoni. Next base: position 2,912,034 of record OZ012688.1, on the reverse strand, counting down.
TAGCTGCTGCTAGAGCCCTCTGCCTTATTGGTCATCATTTAGAGCCCGCCTGCCTTCTACAGGCTATGCTGGACTCACATAGCAGGAAGCACCCTGCCGGGCTGCCGTGGTCTTCTTATCTGACCAATAGTCATAAAGATACTGCTTTTGTTTGCCACATGCGTACTAGTGTACTGTAAGGATGTGCTGTTAACATGTGCTTTAACTGACTTCTGCGCTTAGCAACTGTATCTATCTATATGGGCTGCAGCAGCAGCACACCTTAAGGATCTTACTAGTGGGATTATATTAGGATTAGCTGAGTCCTGTATCTACATGTTAGTAAGTATATAATAAAGCATACCGTTTATATTGTAATCTAGCTTTTATTTGTCATTCTTAAACCCTGCATCACATAGATTGATCTCCTAACCCTTATTGTAACCAACCCATGGTTTTAAATTCCCTCCCCCTCTCCCCTTACTGTGTGCATTTTTCTGTACTTTCCCTCTCCTGTACTTATTTCGTAATCCCCACTCTTCTTCATTTCTTCCTGACTTGATTTGTTCATTCTCTCAAGTTTTGCATTCCCAGTATTGTTTTATTTCTTTTTCATTACTACTATTATTAGGTTCACTCAAGTTATATAAGTTAGGAACTCAGACAAGACATACATTTCATAGAAGTACTAAATATCTCAATTTGATATGACCAGGGAGTTTTAACTAAACTAACTTGGTCTATATATCTCTGATATGACACAAATATTTAATTTTTTCAAGATTTTTTATAAGATTGTTTATATATGTTTAAACTTTGGAATTGTGTTTATATTGCACTGAAAGTGCAGGAGAATGCATCTCAGAGCATCTAGAATCCAAAATTTTCCTGGGGCCTTAAGCGGCCCCTGGACCCCCGGCCGCTAGTGGCTTCACGCCTTCGTCACTCGCCCCGCGCCCAATCTGGGCGCCTAGCTTTTTGGGAGAAAAATCTTCTAGCTGCCCTTCGGGCACCTAGAAGATTTTCTTAAGGGTGAACCCTGAATTTAATACACCAGTTCTAAAAGATCTTCACTGGCTGCCCATCAGGAAAAGGATTGAGTTCAAGATTCTGCTTTTGACTTTCAAATGCATGCAAGGATGTGCCCCTCTATACTTGAGGGAACTGTTAGTCAAACAAGCTAATACAAGGACTCTAAGATCAAACACCAAGAACTTATTACAGATACCACTCACTAATCTGATAAGGTTTGGTGACAGAGCATTCTGTGCCTATGCACCACGCCTTTGGGATGAGCTCCCTGACAACATCAAGGCTGCTGATAGTGTGCAAAACTTCAAGAAACGGCTGAAAACATTGCTATTTCGAAAGGAGTTTGATTGACTATATGGACCATGACAACTGTCCAATGAATCTAAAGCGCTTTTGAACATTATAGGTGGAAAGGGCGCTATATCAAATATCAATTATTATTATTAGTAGTAGTAGTAGTAGTAGTAGTAGTAGAAGTAGTAGTAGTAGTAGTAGTAGTAGTAGTAGTAGTAGTAGTAGCATCTCCGTAAATGGTGAGATTGTTAAGATTCTCAATATACCTATCGGCAATCTGGGCTCTGTTTTTGATCCAAGCATGAATATGGCCGCACATGTGTCAAAGGCAGTCAAATCTGCAAACTATCACCTTCGAAACATTGGAAGGATCAGAAAATACTTGACTGCAGAATCAACTAAAGGTGCTGTCATATCCCTGGTAACCTCAAGATTCGACTACTGCAATGGACTTCTCTGTGGAATACCTGAAGAGCTAATATGTAAGCTCCAGAGAGTACAAAATAATGCCGCCAGGGTGATCACACTCACAAAGAAGTATGACCATATCACTCCAGTACTAAAGGAACTTCACTGGTTACCAGTCAGGAAGAGAATTGAATTCAAGATTCTTCTCCTGGCGTACAAGTGTTTGCATGGAACTGCACCCTCTTACCTGAGGGAAATGCTGAAAGAGTATGTCCCACCACGGACACTGAGATCAACATCCAAGAACTTACTCTACGAGCCGAGAACCAACATGAAAACCTACGGTGACAGATCATTTAGTGCCTGTGCCCCAAAACTATGGAATCAGCTCCCAAATAATATTCGGGCAGCTGGGAGTGTGGCAATCTTCAAACGACAATTGAAAACACATCTGTTCAAAGATGTATTTATCAAATAACTATGTGGATATCAACATCTATCCTCTGACAATGAATGTAATGCGCCTTTGAGCATGTTTATATGGAAAGGGCGCAATATCAAATGACAATATTATTATTATTATTATTATTAGTAGTAGTAGTAGTAGTAGTAGCAGCAGCAGCAGCAGCAGCAGTAGTAGTTGTTGTTGTGGTTGTAGTAATAGTGAAAGAAGAAGAAGTAGAAGTATACCGGTTAGGTATGTATCTATATCAACGGCGTTTAGCTAGCGTGACAGGGAGGAACATTCCTGAACTATACTAATAGATGCTATTGTGTTGTTATGAGGTATACATTGATTAGCTCACAATGGCAACATCATTCAACATCTGCACAGTCTATTGACAACTTGCGAAAAAAGTGAACAAGTCGAAAATGCTACAGCTGAACATACATTTTTACAATGATATACAATTATACATACCGACACTACATTGTAATAGCCCAATAAAGGAATCAATTCTCTTTTATGTGCATCAACTTTTGCCCCCAAACAGGTGACTTCTGTATTAATGACGGAAATATATGAATGTGCAAATTTATCGAACTATTCTCTTTCATGCATCAATTTGTATCCGTAACAGTTGAAAAAAGACCTAAAGCAACGACATATTGTCCGACTTCATTGAATTTTTTCGAGTGCGGAAGTCGTATAGTAACCTGTTTACGTGTTGTTTTATTTTTCAGTGGTCACATGAGCACGTTGTAAATGTAACAGCATATGTGGATAGCAGTGGGCGTTAGAAAAAACGTATAACACCCACCAGTTTTGGTTTGGAATAAAACTTTTTGATAAACAAATGTTGACATCTTAATTGTCTTTTGCAACAGAAAAGTCTTCAAAATCTTATATATATTCGGCATTTGTAAAATTGTTTATAAAAGTGTTTTTCATCATAGTTTTCAACACGTCCATACAGGCAGGGCCATAACAAATATCACTGTCGCATACCTGCATTCGACTTATTATGGGAGCTACTAGTAAATGCCAATTGAAGGGGAACTAAAGGCTCACATACATATTAGCTTATATGAAAGTAATACACTTCAAGAATAGAATGCTGTCCTCCTTTTTCTCTCAGTGATCCCATGAGGGGAGAGTTTTGCATATTGCCACCAGCCTACCCAGCCCCAGAGTCGGTGTGTAGAGCACTACAGTCTATGATACACTGAGAGTAGGGGACAGGAAGTGGGCTGCCACTCGTTGAGTCACAGCTGATAGCAGTTGAAGAACATGGTTGCTACCAGGGACTGGGCAGGCTGTTGGCAATACGCAAACGTCTCCCCTCATGGGATCACTGTGAGAAGAAGGACAGCATCCTATTCTTGAAGTGTATTACTTTAATATAAGCTAATATGTATGTGAGCCTTTAGTTCCCTTTTAAACGATAGAAAGATTATACGAAATGGGGAACCTCTACTTGTTCGACCAAGTCGAGATGATGTTTGAATGATATTGCAAACTTATTAATGTTATTAGAAAATATTGAAGGTTTGTTACATTCAATATTACATACATTTCTATTCAGTTTATTTGTGTCCGCAATTACGAATATACCTGCTTCTATTGAGTTAACCAATCAATGACCGCAGTGCCCAAAACTAGCATGACAGTTTTGGTTCAATGTTTCAAGCAAAAGCATATGTAGGAACTTATTTCACGGAGAAATATCTCTCAGTACAATGCAAACAACTTTCATTCAAATATTTAGTAAAATCGGTCTTAGCTCCGGAGTTATAATCAAAATTATCCGAAATCCAGACGACGATTACTAGAGGAACTCTTACGTATTATTCACATTCACACAGTTTGTATGTGCTTACCTAATTTCATGGTGTGCTGCTGTAATTAACTTGTTGGTTTGTGTGCTGTGAGCAATGTCATTGCATGTTGTTTGTTTGAATTAGTGTGTATCTATATTATTTGTTTCCTGGAGGAACAGTCAATAAATATACTACTACCACCACTACTACTGCTGCTTCTACTACTGCTATACTACTAAGGGTTTTCTTATTTACCAGAGGATCAGGAATTCACAATAATACTAAGCGATGGTAGTATGTAGTAATGTGAAACAATGGGCAAGCTTTCATAAACCCATCCTCAAGATTAGACTATCTGAATTAATGTAACCACTTGTGCATTGAATGTGTGATGTTTACCGGGGATGTTTACCCATACTGAGTGAGACTTTCTAGTTTCTAGATGATATTATTATTATCATTTTTATTATAATCATAATTATTCATATCATTACTACTTTTTGAATGATTAGCTCATTTCTGTTTTTGGCTGTGCACTCTCCAAAAGATGAACAAGGCTGACTTTCGGAGAAGTGAGTATGCAACATACATAAAAGACCTTTGTGAGAGTTATTACTTTATAGTGGGTTAAGGTAGAAGCCTACTCGATACCAGGGTCATTTTTAAAACTTAAATATCTGAAAACTGAGTTAAATGTAGACAACGGCACTTATGCCATTGTATAGCTTACATCTCATAGTTACAGAATAATGATAAACTTATCAATAAGTGGCTATTTTGAGTTGATATGGCACCCTTTACGCACATATATGTCTGTGTTTCGTTTTTTGGCAAATTATCAAGACTCAACCTTTACTTGAAAACCAAACTCTACCATTTGATCATTCATGTCTTTGGTAAGGTGCAAGGTCCTACCTAAACCGGGAATCTGCACGATGAGTATGTTAAAAACATTTTTGAATGTTCCAATATGCCTCAAGATTACTAACAGCACGTTGTTTACGCAGTTAATGCTGATTTTCAGGTCCTGTCATAATTAGATGTACTTATGACATGACCTTTCACGTAGAGTGGATTCATATCTGTCATATTCTAAAATAATGGCTTCGAAAACCGTATCGTTATTCACTTTCAGCCAAAAAATGAGATGAAAATCTTGGTCAAAATGGAAGGAATCTGAATGGTCGAAGCAGACACCCATGTTGTTTGGGACCAATTAAGCATGGAGGGCCCAAGGGACCCGCCCTTTGGGGTCCCTTTGTTCTGGTGGTCGTAGCACGATACAAAGTTGCTAGGTCGAGATTCGTGGCGGGTGACCACTCCTCATGTGCTATCTTTTGTTTTGATATCCATTCTTAGGGTCCAGCCAAAGACACCAGCTAGTGGTGAAAATCATGGTGTACTAGACTATCACCTTAACATTGTATTGCATTTATACACTGTAATCACTCTTCAGTTAACGAGAGAACCTAACACTGCCACCGTAGAAATTACATTGATGAATGGACCTTATATGAAGAGGCGTTACGCATAATCAGTGGTAGCAAGTTTAATAATGACCATGCTGCACACGAACTTCCCTCTCATAAGTTCTTTAGCCAAATTATTATAATGTCCACTGTTTATATCAAAATGATTCGACTCCCCTAAGCTGACGTATTAAGCCAAGATTAGTCCAAATATCTAAGAAGTATCTGAACATAGAATTTGAGGTGGCACAGGTGAACTTGGATATGACGGACTCAATGGGGCCAGGAAAATTGGTCCGTCATATGCAAAATCTGTCGTATACATGACTAATACTTGATATGCATCAGACTGGGACCAAGCATATTGTCCGTCATATGCAAAAATCTGTCATACAGTGGTCCGTCATATCCAAGTTCACCTGTATATGCAATTACCTGTATACTATTACTTCCCTGTACACATTTCATCTATGCTTAATTTCTATGATGAAACCATTATTGAAGATCGTTACCAGGTGATAGATGACAAACAAATCTTTTTCTCATATATCTTTATTTTCAATTAAGTTACAGTCACTTCCTTACATTTTTTAGCTTTATAACAAGTACATTTTTTTCATATTTACCACACATCTTTTCATATTTTGCTAATATTCTTTTTTTCTCTTGTTCTTTTTTCTTAGCTACTTTTTTTCTTTGCTAATCTTTTTTTTCTAATAGTTCTTTTTTCTCTTCAGTTCATTCAGATTTTTTTCTTTTTTCAGTAGCTAAAATATTGTGAAGATCCTTGAACGGTGCCAAATCCGGGAAAGTCGGCTGAAAAATAGATATGAAACACACAAATGCGCACACACACAAGCATCCTTTCACACTAACTTGCATATTCCTTTCACACATACACAGGCATTCTCACAGCGCAGGATAAAACATGGCTATACAACATATGATATAGGCAAAAAAAGTGACCTCCAGGTCTTCTGGGAGAAATTCTGCTTCTACTTAGTTCTGTCTAGTATTAAGTAACACATAGATGCTATAAGACATCTAAAAGTTGCTTTTAAAAGTAAATATATAAATGACTCTTTGTTTGAAGTGATATCTCTACTTAACGTTACAGACTGTACGCTTTATCAAGCTATATGAGAGAGGGAACATTGTATTCTGTATAATTTATAGAAAACATAGTTCTCAAGATATGGTTATTAAGGGTAAGAATCCAAACTCAACTAAATAAATTCATTTCTAGATAAGATGAACAGGACTTTTTCACACTAAGGCCAGATTCAAATAATTCCAGAAAAGAACAGTGTACCATGCTTGTCATTCTTTCGTGTAATTTCTAACCCAACTTTTGTGAATAAACCCCATAAATGAAAGTTACATGGGTCTTAACAACAAATGAACATTAGTTATTAAGCAGTAATCAGTATGGGATTCTAATAAATAATATTACCCAATATAACATTAGGTTAGGGTTATTTTTGAAGTAAAGAAATTACCTATGCTGAGGCTACTTATGTCCAAAGCATAAGGGTCCAAAGATTTTTGAAAACATCTTAACCCTGTCATGTTGCTATTCCTCTCAGATGAGTACATGTGAAGCGTTTCAATCATTTTTGAGGTTCTTTGTATCATGGCCAAATTAGACAGCAACATAAGGGTAAAAATACCTATACTAAGTCGAACATCTCTAGTCAGCTGTCAGGGTATCCCTTACAATAGGATACAAGGGATACACAATAGAACGAGAGGCAACCCACGGGGAGATGTAGAATCCTACAACACCGCACTGACAGGTGGCGAATTTCTTCCGAGAGGAGCACTCAACTAAGAAATGCGTACACTTACACACAGTTCTGTATGCAACCAACAACCTTCAGAATATACTTCTATCTTTGGTTTTGAAATTTGAAGTGGTGGAATAAAATCCATATTCAAAAGGCATTTAGATTTAGAAAGAATCAGCTTGCCTTTTGAAACTTGCTCCAACAGAAATAGGATTTAGACAGTGTTATTTTACCTATTTGTTGAAGAGCAGCTGCATAAACTAGAAATATGCAGCCCAAATTTTGATGTTTTCTTCTAATTTCAAACAATATCACATTCAGCATGTGACATAAAGTTCCTTTAAATACTTTTATACCAGACTTTAAAAATGTTCCGATAAGATTTCTCTATACTATCTTTTATTTATTGTAGACTCCTTATATCAAAGAGCTATGTGTTTTAATAGGGAGAATACCAGCTTGTCCTTCTGGATCTGAAAATAAAATGAAAATATGTGATATATGTCAGATAAATAACAGAAGAACCAAATAAACGGCCAATTATTCCCAGTTAAAGAACCCTAACCCTAACAAGAGATTATCTAAAAATAGGGAAAAAATAAGTAAAAGTTAAGAATTAACAAAGCTCAATGACAGCAGGCTCAATTCCTTATCATACCTCACCCATATGACTTTTTTCTTTAGACAGAATTGTACAATGACCATTCATCACTAACTACATGTAAAGCTATAGCAGTTCTTAAAATAGTTTCAGAACAAAAATTTTTTGAAAAATATTTAAAAGAACTATTGGTTAGTATCTGATTATTTTTACTTCCAGTACTTACATGTATTTTTGGTATTTTTTGTTAACAGTTCAAACAATTCTTGTAAGAATTTTTGTTCTATAGAAAGTATTTGTACTAAGTATGAATTTGCACTCTTGCAGTTACAGTCAATTAGCATACAATACAACACCACAAGTATTTTGCAAAGCGCCAGTCAAAAAAACACTGACGAAATGGTTGTCAAAGGAAACTTTGACCATCAATTGATCAAGCGAATCCAACATGAAGGAAGAATTTCTGGTTCTTTCTACATACCCCAGTTTTAAAAGTTAATCAAGCAAATTCCGTGTCTGAGACTTAGATTTCTGACTAGGGGCCCGAAAAGATGTTTTGATAAATATAAGTGGTTAGAATTTCTGGTTATACTTAGGGATGGGGACCGGTTCATATGTGATACCGGCCTGAGCATTGCGGTTAACCAGTCAAAAACCGGACCTCCCTCTACACGGTTCGGTTTTCTATGCATGCACACGGTTCCTGGAGGCGTAATAAAACTGTGAGCACCTACCTCCTCGCTGGCCTCACAATGTCTGCTAAGCGTGACGATCAAACAGCCATTTCAAAATCTCTCAAGTCTGGTACCCTGCCCACTTTCACTATGCTCAGAAGCCTTCCGAGCGTAGAGAAAATGGCCAGGGAGCAAGTATATAGGAACTTTCCAGTTCAGGCAAGTTCAGCCACGTATTCCATTTCGTAGTTTCGTATCCAAGAAATGTCATTAATAAACCGTTTAGGAAACCGTGATAAAACTGAACCGAAGAAGCAAAACCGAGAACCGAACCGTAGAATTCTCAACGATCCCCATCCCTAGTTATAATACATATTATTCTGGGCCCCTAGTCTAATAAAAAACCTAGGGGCCTACAGCAAAATCTATGGGCATATCCCCCTGGGAAAGTTTAACCCTGTAATTCATTCATTAAATGAAAATAAATCATTTCTCACTGACCTGAACCCCCTACGCCTGGGTGTGTATCCCCCGCCGTAGGAGCTGAAGCGCCCCCTTCTGGAGCGACCACGCGGCGGTCGGTTGGTGGAGCTCACGCCGGGCCTATTTGTCCTTTTTGCACTGACCTTCAATACAAAAGTGACAATTCAATCAAAGCACATCAGAGTCCATGGTCTTAGCCAGCAGGGTGTCTTTTGGACTTCATGGTTCATGAAAAATGTCTGATTTTAGGTAAAAAGACACCCTAGATTTTGGTATGTGTTTTTTATAAATACTAATTCCAAGTTCAATTTCTAAAAAGTTTAACTTCAAAATAATAACAAAGACATTTCTTGAAGAATTAAGCATATAATTACTTTATCTGTTAATGTACATGATTAGTGTAATGATTTTTACATTTTCAATCAGGGATTTTGGACACCCTAAAATCTTGAAATCCCAATTTGGACACCATGTTATGAAAATCCTGGCTAAGTCCCTGCATCAGACTCATTACAAAGATGCAAGACACTTTCTTAATGTTGTATGATTAGTCTTTTGCCAATACAGGCGACATTGCATAAGACAGACTCAATGGGACCAGGAAAATTGGTCTGTCATATGCAAAGTCTGTCATATACATATAACACATACTTTATATGCATGGGACTGGGACAAAGCATATTGTCTGCCATAGCCAAAAGTTTGGGTACAGTGGTCCATCACATATGCAAGTTCGCCTGTACATGGTTAAGTATCTGATCTTGTGGGCTGATATTTAGTGTAAGGAATTACACAAAAATCTCAACTCGATCGATAGCTGGAAATTTCAAATGAATTATCATTTAAAACAATCATTTGCATGCCTTTATAAAATTTCTAATATGTACACATATAGTACAATACATGACGACGGCTCCCTTTTGAGAAAGTTGCGCAACGTACATCAACATACATGTATGAATACAACGCCCTCATTTCCACTGAAAAGTACATACCTTTATTTGCCTGCCTCTGAACAATGACTCGTCGAGTGCAAGTGATGTCTGTACTGAATCTTTATCTGCAAATTCTATGTAGGCAAACCTGTTAGGGAAAAAAATCTTCATGAAGTTACGATGCAAAATAGGTCTTCACAGACATATCAACTTTCAAACAGATGAGCCAAGCAAGTGCTTTTCCAATGTATGTGATTGAATTGAGATTGTTTTTAAAAGCAATTAGGGAACTATCACTTGAAAATGAATTGTATGAATCTATGACATATTATTATTTTATTCTAAACCATCACTTATTTATCTCATCATTCATATGTATACTGTATAGTTTATGCATTAAGGTGATACTAGATACATGTAATTCCTTCATTAATACATATAGGAGTCACGTTAAAACTTTGAAGCTATGGTTCTTAACAAAATGGTCCTTACCCTTTTGGATGCCCTGAGTACTTGTCACATAGAATGGTGACCCTGTTAACTGACCCACATCCGTGGAAGTGGGCTTCTAATTCTTCAGCTGTTGCTCCATAATCTACCTGTAGTATACAATAAGCAAACCTTGAGAACACATGAAAGTCTACAGTCACCTGTTTAGCAACTAAAAATTCAGTACAATTCATAATGAAGCACTATATAACCATCCCTAAAAGAGGATGTAGTATATACAAATGATAACATCAACCCTGGATTCACTTCTTGGGAAAAGGAAACAATAATGCCCTACTATTAACAAGCAAAGTTTATCAACTAATTGCTTGAATTTGATGTGCTTTCTTAATGTTTACAAATTCATTGGTAATATATTACCAATATGGCCTGATGTAATTTTCAAAGGTTTGGGTGGTAAAGTTTTGGGTGGTAAAACAGGGTCTTAGCCAGGATTTAGAAACTGGGTGCCTAAAATTGACAATGGTTAAATTTTTGGGTGTCCAAATGTTTAAGGGGGGCAACAATTTACTCAAATTTCAACCACAAACATGTATAAATTTATCAAAATAAGGCATGATATCCTTTTACAATGTCATGGGAATTATATGGAGATGAAAATATTCAATTTATATGCTTGAGATTGACATTTGAAGAAAATCCTCACAAAAATATTTGGGTGTCCTGAGGGGTGCTTTTCAAGGGTTTGGGTGTCCAAAAAGGCACCCAGACGCCCTGCTGGCTAAGACCATGTGGTAAAATGTCAGCCAGACATAGGGCTCAGACAAGGTTTCACAGTATCATCAAAGCTATATGGGTGTTTGCCTCCATTACAAATACTCACAATGCACATTCACTGATTAGACCCCCTTTCAACCAGAAAGTATGTTAATCACTTAAGCTTAAACTATGAATGACTAAACTACATGATTTGGAGTTTTCTATTCTACTAGGGACCACTCTATCTTACATTTCCAACGTAAACTGAACGGTTATCAGCTTCCATCTTTTCCTCTGCAGATGGTAACGTAGGACTCGCTGCAAAAGATTTCAAAAGACTTCATTACTTCCAAGAAAATGATGTAGTGTGCACAGATTGACAAGTTCATAGTAATAACTTACATAACACATTTATTTTGTCAGTACTAAATAACTGATTCAACATAGGATATATATTTTCACAGTGAATGACAATGGTCAACAAATAATGAAATTCAAGTGTAAATTGAAATTATTACTAAATTACTTACAAGAATTATAGATCCAAATGAGACTTTTCAAGGGTAACTGAATGCATGTATTGGTCACCATTAGGTGCAACTGTGACTTTATGATTGGACGCTGTTCTCACAAGCTAGCTGGGAGCTCCATTCAAGTCAAAACCAGGCCTTTTTCCACATCAATACAGTCAAAATACTGGTGGCAGCATCACATAGTTCAGCCAGCTTGTTATATACATGCGAACTTACCCATCTTGAGAGGTAAAACATTAAGTTCCTGAAATAACTTACCCCTAGTCTCTTCTGCAAATCATACATATGCATAACATTACTCCACTGATATCTTCAACATTGCATATATATTCATTTTTTTCTTATTTAGGAAGATGAAAACTTGAAACATCTTCGATTAATTTTTTAACCTCCTGTTCTTAAGCAAATTCATACTATTCTAAAATAGCAGGGCTCGACATTGGTGCTTGCCCCATTGCCCTGGGCAAGTAGAATTTGTAAATTATAGCTGTGGGGCAAGTGAAAACTGCATCTTGCTTGCCCCACTGGGAAAGTACATTTTGTATATTTCAGGTTTACTTTTGAGAATGTGTGCAAGTTTTGTGGACTTCCATCCAAGCTTGTCCAAGAAAATATGCTTTCACATGCCAGAACCATGTTCTACTTGGTTTTAAATGAAATATTATAAAATTATTATATACAATTTTTTAAGGGCAAGTTAAAGTTGGAGTGGGGCAACGAGAAAATTGAATCTCACTTGCCCTACGGGGCAAGTCGCTGCAAAAGTTAAAGTCGTGCCCTGAATAGTCATTCCTTTTTTCAAGTAGATAAAAATGATGCACGCATCCTAATATATATTCTGAAAAATGGTTAACTCATGTAAAATGCACTTCAATGTAAGCTTAAACAAAGTTATGACTGCACTTTTTGTAATTCAAAACAGGGGAGGTCTATAGTCTGTCTTCAGGACTCAAGTTTGGCAATCACTTTTTCCAGTTTTTTTGTGACAAAAAGTTCGAGTTTGCTATCCAAACTTGGCAAACATCTTAGGAGCAGTACTATGTGTTTGTATTGACATACTTTTTGTCTCAACTCCGCAAAATGTTGGTTTTACTCATTAGATCCCATTGTAAAATTTGCCCATTGCCAACAATACAATCTCACATGTTTGTATTGTTCGCAACAGACAAACTCGTGAGATCGTATTGTCTGCAATGTGCACATTTTACAACAGGAACTAATGAGCAAAATCAACATTTTGTGGTGTTGAGACAAAAAGTAAGTTTGTACATACACGTAGTAGTGCTCCAAAGTGGTTTGCCAAGTTTGGATGGCAAACTCGAACGTTTTGCCATAAAAAAAATGGGAAAAGCGATTGCCAAACTTGAGTCAGACAGACTATAATACTTACCATGTTTTATCCTTTACAATCAATCAATCATTCTAATGTCCTAGGGCAAAATTCAATATTTCTAATGACAGGACATTTATTCCAAATAACAGCATTGAGGTTTGCTAGTAGATTTGATAGGATACAAATTCCTTCATTAATTGAATTTGAATGGAGGTTTTCAAAGTCCAAACTCATTAAGAAAAATTTATATATAAATAGATGGTTACATATAATTCGCCAGTTCTTGGGAAATATTCTCACAAGTCTGATCTACAGTTATCTTACCAATTCCTGGAGAACTAAGGTTCATCTGTTTTTCTACTTCATTCTGCATTTCTTTTAGTTTTTCTGCTTCTTCCTCCATTTCTCTAACTCTTGCCTTGATGGCTTCCAGTTCCTACAATAACCATGTCCAAGAGAACATCAAATATTTATAATATAAGTTTTCCTTTATTTTGTAGCAATTTAAACAAACAACATTCTACTATGGTTTAGGAAGCAAGATAGCAGAGAGTAAGAGATGATTTTAACTGATTTATAGATATGGACGGGGCTTGCTCAACATATTTTTTTGCAAGACTCAATATTTGTAAGTGAAAATGTAGGTAACTGAGCGATAATAAGGGCAAGTAGTCCAGGATGCCATTTCGACCAGTTCTCACTGTTCTGGGGACGCTATGCCATTTTGGCAAATCCGAAATACGTACAGGATCTTCGAGGGCCGACTCATCTGCTGCCCCACCACCGTCTTCTCCAGCTTCCTCATTTTGGCCGTCCGCATCGTACACTTCGCTTTCTTCAAAACTATATTCCTGTTCCTGTTCACCGTTCTCCGCCATATTCACTGGAGGTAGTCTTGGGAAAGATCTATAATTCAAAAGAACACAATTACATAAATTCTTCACATCGCTTATGTGCAGACATCATAGAGCAAATAATATACTCCAAGGTAGATATATACGGGAGAAGCACTTGTTGCGTCGATGTTATTAGATTTTCTGACCGATCGCGCGGACAACTTACGGATGTAAACATCAACTTTCAAGATGGCGTCTGCTTGGTGGCGCCCTCTGGAATTCTTGTCGAAACTAAAATGTGTATATGTAGGATGTTTCCGTGAAGGATGTCCTCATACGTTGATTTAGCATTGTTTTTCCACAAAATTAGTTTAAATCTTTTATATATTTCAGCTTTATGATTTTCACACACAAGAATAAACTTCATTTTGACAGGGAATTTTATACTTATATTTATATCTCTGATTTTGAACAACATAAATCTTCAATTTTCAAAACTTGAGGAATACATTTTCAATTTTGATACCCATTTTTTGAATAAATTTGGTCATTTCGTTAAAAAAAGTGTGGCTGGTTTGCCTGGTTACCAAAGTTGTTATGATTGAAGTATCTATGATACCTTTGACATCCTCTTTGGAATTGAGAATGATTTTACAAAATATTTGAGGGAAATTTGTTTGTAATGTTCTGATTAGATTTCTCCTTCAAATATTTTCCAAACTATGCCTTTGCATAAAAGATTTCACCAAAAGTGTCGGGCTGTTTTGATGGCTGCAAGTATTGCATGGTAAAAAAAATAGTACTTAGTATTAAATTCTATGATATGGTTAGACCATGAATGTCCATCCCCAGATACGCAACCAGCAGATCTCGCTCAACAGCCTTGGCACAACTCTTAGCCCAGGTGTTAATGACAACCACTCAAGAGGTGCTTTCAGCTCATGTGCGTGAGCAACTTCCTCTATAATGTTAACAAATATGAGAGCCCTCATTTGTCTGCCTCCTAGCTGAGAGAAGTAGACTGGGAGTGGGCGCTGGTCATGAATCATCAAATTTCGCTGCCTCTCACTATCTGACCTAGAAAGGATAACATCGCCCAGCCAGCCAGTCACCCCAGGCTACAGCGCGTAACTCGAGGCGCAGATACCGTAGAGGCTAGCATGCAGTACCTATGGGGTTGCGGTTCAAGGGGATGTATTTCTCTGCTCCTAGTGACGTCACACTAAAGCGAGATTAGGTGCACCGAGGGCTTTACAACAAGCACCATGGTAATTGGTCTGTGGCAACCAATCCATGTTCTCTTCATCTAAGGTTAGACTCTGATCAACATTTCTCCTTTTATATAATTTCCAAGAACTTGGTTACAAATTATACCTAAAATAAAGATGACATTTTGTGGCACTACAAGCATCATTGGGTCGATCATAATTTACAGCCTGCCAGAACTCTTGACACTTTGTCCCCTCAAAACAATGAACCTACCTTAACCCTTATGCTGCTGGTGGCTGATTTGGCCAATACAAAATGGTGCAAAAATCCTGAAAAATTACTGAAACCTGGGCAAATGGGTATTCATCGGAGAGAACTCAGCGGGAGCTTTCCAATGAATGCCAACATGACAGGGTGCATAATTGTGCTTTGGGTGAAAGTAGCCTTAGCATTGGAAAAGTTAAGGGACATTATTTGTACATGTATATACTACACATCATAACCAGAACTAACTCATAAGCTGTTTCTTAAATGTTTATTTATTTTCAACCATTTTTTCTCAAAAACAAACATAAGTGGCTGACAAGATACAGGTTTTATTTTGAATAAGAAATTCCACATAAGGAGTACTTGGATTTCAAAATCACAATTCTTCTCATCATCAGGTAATGCATTTAGCACTAAACATCTTGTACATTCCAACACCAGAAAACATTAATAGAATTTTAACATCTCTATCTAAACTTCTGTCATTTTCATTTGATCAGATTAAAGTAAGAGTCATAATTCAATTCATTTCATCTTCCCAGGCACTTTGTATACAAAACAATCTCAACATAAAAATGATACATTACTTTGAGTTAAATTCATTTTTTCAATGCTATCTTTGATGTCAACCTTTTCCCATTCTAACCACTGTTATCCTACACTGCAATAATTCAACAAATGTCAATTTTAAGTTAGTGTATCAAATACTGTATACCGTGTTAATATTGCGGCAGTTTAATTAATGCGTACTTTGCGCACCCATGGAGTCCGCATTTATTAAACTGCGCACGATGGATTGGACAATAAACTATTCATCAACAGTAGCAACTATCATTTGGATATTGGATCCCTTGTACCCGTTCAACACACTAATATCCTCGTTCAAAATACAGACCGTTTGCGGCCTATGCTGGTACTATGTTTATTAACTTACGATGTAGTGAACTTGCACACTCGAATGTGACCAAACATGCCGGTAACCACTACTCAGAGTTGATAATTGCAACCAAGATAACACTGTTCGCGGCTAGTGACGAGATAAAGATTGCACTTGCCTATAACACTGGCATCATGTGGCATCCCCAGGGGGCTGGCCGGCTTGAATATAGCAGCACCAGCCTCCCAAAAGCTGTATAGGTTGCATACCCTTGGCCCCCTCACACGGCTTGAGATGGAGGTTATCAATGCGCAATAATTAAACTGCGCATCCAAGGCATTTATCTACTGAGCGCATTACTTTATATGCGCAATATTAACACGGTATACAGTACTTAAACAACTGTATAATTAGATAACACTAGGTAAATGTACAAATAGAAAAGTACCAACTTAATAAATAATTGATCAATAATTGTAAAACTAAGACAAACATATAAAAGTCAGTATCATCTGTAAACAGGGATATATATATATATATATATATATATATGTGTGTATATATATATATATATATATGTCACTGTGTGTGTGTGTGTGTGTAGGGCATACCTAATTTACCCATCAATCAAAAGATGTCGGTTGAACCTCTTAAAGATACTGTACTTTAATTTCATAACCTACCTACAAGCACCCTAACCCATGTTATGACCATTTTAACACATCCTATCTATGGATGGTGTCATTGGTGAACTAATTCCACTGTTCATCCACCCTATGCATAAATGATATATATTAAAAGGAAGGATGGATACCAATCCCTACATTACACTTGGACCAAAATATGATACCTGTAAATACAATATCAGTATCAAATAGTTAGCCTATATTCAAAAGTTAATCAAATGCGGATTTTCATTTGTCTCAATTGAAATTCCAAATTCATTAAGTCTTTTTTGCTTCAGTATTTACAAACTATTTGAAGAGAAATAAAGTTTGTTTTAGTATTCATACAAATTTACACTATTTGAATTAGGTTACTTTTTTTCCTCAAGAGAACATTTGGTGTATGTTATAATTGTAAAAAACCCAAAAATTGAAAGGAAAAATTGAAATGGCTTGTAAAAGCTGTTTTCAATGTTTCCTATTTGAATGGTAATAAGTATACCATTGTGTTCATAAATGATTGTAAAGAAATTGAATGCATACAAAACCCATACTTGAAATCAAAGCCTGGAACATGAACTGGACATCAATGCATACTTCAGATGCACAACCACCGCGAAATTGTTACATTTTTAATTAGCCAAACACGTTTCAATGGCACCTGACATATAATATGGAACCCTCTTTTTGGAAAGCAGATATAGCAGTTAATGACACATAAACAATTCATTTGGAAAGGTTCATATCTTTTTTGCAATTACTTATTCAAATAGAAAAAATATAAGTACATGACCCACTAAAAGTAGAACAAAGCCCTAGCAATATCAGTCAAGGGCTGCATACCGCTAAGGGTGAAGCGGTACGGTACCATAACCGGTATCGTCGAAACGATACGGTATTTTATCGGTACTGCTATCGGTATCTTGAACTACGCTAAGTACACACTTAGCGTAGTTCCTGACATAAACCTAAAACGTATTTGTTGTCTGTCAGGTATTTTAATTACAACATGTGATCAGATGTGAAAATTAAGCAGTCATACTTACGGCAGCCAAACCTTGTTAACTTGAATAGATCAACATTCTGCTTGAAGGTACAATATATAGCGGCGATAGTTCCATCGCCGCTACCATTAGTGAACTTGTGATTCTTATCGCTGCCGCGTAGTGGCGCTGAATATCAGCAGCGCCACTACGCGGCAACAAAAAGAATCACAAGTTCACTAATGGTAGCGGCGATGGAACTATCGCCGCTATATCGTACCTTCCAAGTTTAGAAGTTCGGCAACCGTAAGTATAACTTTTTACTGAATTATTTCGTAGTATTGAATGTTTGACATGGGTTTGTGTTTTGCAAAATACCGATAAGCATACCGTTAAATATTGAAACGAGTATTCCCCGGTATTTTGCGAGACGGTATTCGGTACGGTGCTGGTACCGGGTACCGGTGTACAGCCCTAAATATCACATAGCTTATAGCTGTAAAAATGACTATTTACTGACTTTTTTTGGTAAATAACTGAGTTGGTTATTAATTAATAATGAATTCATACCATCAAGAAGGACACAATAGGTTTGAGAAGATTTTCAATATTCTGACAGACCAATTAACAAACACAGGGCTTGAAATTAGGGGGTGCCAGGAGCCCAGGGCTTCCTTGAATGCTCCTGCGGCTCCCTCAAATTTCTGCTGTGAGCCCAAATATTTACTGTTTGATATACCCATCATTTTTATGAAGCTTATGAAGATGCAATTGGGCTCCCTGGAAAAAATCTTAATTTCCAACCCTGAAACATTATTTGAATAGCTGTTCTTAACCATTGGTGCTCACTGTTCCGGGTGAAGTGTATCCCTTTGATCTATGATACTTTTGAAAACAACTTAACTAAACAGCTCACCTAATATCAAAAGCAGTGTTGTTCTTAGTTATCTGATGAAATTTACCTTTAAAAAAATATCTCCCAAATATTTTTTTTCTGAAAAATAACACCGGAGTGAGATCTGAAACTCTTTCCCTCAATTATACTAAACAACTGAGACCAAGGTTAATTAATGTGTACTTCTTTCAAGGCTGGTTTCACAATAGGCATTTAATTAAAAAAGAAACCGATCACACAAACTGACATACCTTAAAAAGAGGGATTTGAAGAATACAAGCAGTATTTTTTCTATGATCAAAAGCTTTAGAAAGGAAAAAGGTGCCACATATTGAGAAGTTAATACATACGCGAGAAAACTTTGCTAGATAAATTGATATCTATGCCTCTCAATCACCAACAGCTCAATGCTATAGATTGCACTCTACTAATGCCAACAGCCTACCATGATAGGCTTAGAATTGATCCTTAATTGCATTGAAAACATTAAGCACCATAGAATTTACAATCACTTTGTGGACATACCACGCACACACAAATAAAAATTCAAAAGTCCTCCTAGCTCTAATTTAGAATTCTTGTTCATCGTTTTCTCCAAGTATCAGTTGTCCCTTTAAGTTTATCCTTCAAGTCTTCACGTTTTTCTTTCAACTCGTCCCTTTTCTCTTTCATCTGGTCCTTAATCTCCTCCCTTCTCTCTATCATTTGATCCTTTATCTCCTCCCTCTTCTCCTTCATCTTTGCTGATCCTTCCTTAACGAACGACCTGAGGCTGTCTTCCTTGGAGACGGGATCCATATATCCGATGCGTCGAAGCCACATAACTGTAAGCTGGGTACCCCCGATGGTCACGGTGTAGCGGGCAGGGGTGGCCAGTTTGTAGAGTAGGTACGCCACCGCAGCATTGCCGGCATATGGGTTACGGAATGGCTTGATAAGCGTGTCACTGACATTCCAACCCTCGAGCCAAGGAACAACATCAAGTCCACTGAAGAGAGAAATAAATATATATATATATACAGTCAAACTTGCCTCAACGACCACTTCTCTTAAACGACCACTTGCCTTGAACGACCGTTTCAAATCCCCCCAAGGCTATTCCCTGTATATTTTACCTTGATTAAGCAACCACTTGCTTGACGCGACCAACGACCATGAAATCTCATCCCTAAGAGTAAATTTTCCTTTATTCAACGGCCACTTGAATGCTTAGACGCCTTGTATATTGGAAAAATAATGAAATAATCGGTAAAAATTTGAAAGTATATCATTTCGGAGGGTCCTCAATTAATGATATAGTTCAACTTTTATTTTTCTGAATTATTTATTCTTAAAATATTAATGAAAAAATTTCAACAAACTCAGCTAAACATAGCAACCTCAATAATTCCAGGTCATTGTTGGAAATTCTTTGGTTTTTCATAACCTCGCTCAGTCCCTCAACCCCTTCTTAAGAGACCACCTCTTTAAAAGACCACTTTTGACATTTCCCTTGAGCGGTCGCTTAATAGAGGTTTGACTGTATGTACTTGTTACAGTATTAATATTATCAGTCATCTTTATCCTAGGAAGGTAAATTACAGCATTTGATTTTCCCTTTGGCCTTTATAATACAGCCAATGAATATGCATGCATTTTACACTTTCAGTGAAAATATGCAATGTAAGCAAAGCTTTAATCAATGATTATAGGCATTATCAATTAAACATATTTTACAGAACTTTGGAAAGAGTAACTAATCTATATTCAAAATGCACAAATGCCACCGACATACTGTACCTTTTTGCCAAATAGAAGAAGGATCCAAACCACACCACAGAGGTTGCGACATGAACACCTATTAGCACTTTTCCATACTCCTTGTAAGCGAGCTTGAACCTTTGTAAGATCCCAGGACTTTTTGGAGGCTGATCTGCATCAGCAAGATCGGTTTTGTCTTCGTTTTGGCTCTCTGTAGATGTTCCTGACTTAGTGGTCGAGTCTTTACTTTTATCACCAGTTGCATAGTGTCTATGACTAGGCATACATGAAATTGAAGGTAAACATGATGCATCTGCAAACACTGTGCATGGTAAAACTGGTGACTGAGAGGTACTCCATAGAGGCGGCGTCTTGTTTCTTCTTGAGTAGGTCGTGAAAAATTTGTTACAGACTGCAGCGTTTCGGCACAGCTCTGGAAAAGATAGAAAAAGTTTGAGAATTATAAAAGATGCTGGTATCACATAGGCAAACAGTAAAAAGATGTGATTCTACTAAGAGGATGACCAATCACACCACATACCTAAGAAATTCATTTATTTTCTTTGAATATCAATCCAAAGTATTTTAGTGTATATGACATTCAAAAGATGTGTCTTTTGGGCAATGGTACATATTTTGAATAGCTGTTATTTACAGACAGGTAGCTACAGGTGAGTGACTGACCACTAACTAGCCTAACTGACCACTCCCCCTTGTGTGTTTACAAAATAACATGACAAACTCGTCTTCCCTAATCCACCAGTCAAATGAATCCCTGACAGGGGGCTGGGTAGATAATGATTCGGCAGTGCAGGGCTTATTATTGAAAATGTTGCCCCCCAGGGTCGGGACATGAACATTTAGCGAATTTTGAATAATGTAGAGATTTTGAATAATCATACCTGTCAACATTCAACCATCCCAAATCAGGAGATTTCAAGCGGTTCACTTTGGCATTTTGTTTAGTTCAAATCCTGGCCACCAGGGGACAGGTTAGTAGTTTAGCTTAGGAGTGGGCTATCATATTTCAGAGAAGTTGGCAAAATTGATAACCATAAAAAATGTTACTGAAATAACTTTTTTTATGTAGCAGATCACACTTAACAAATGATGATATATTCATAGTTTTTAAACTAGCTTTTGAACTAATATTATCATAGCAACATTCAGGCCTACAATTTCAGCATATTATGAAAAATCGTGTTTTTTTTTTGAACACTGAAAATAATTTATGAGGTGGTGAATTTTCCTTGCTATAGCCATCTAGATTTTTCTTGAGATGCTATCTGATGATGCTAGCCCACAATGTACCTTTCCCTCTTAATCCGAGAACAATGCATGGCTGAATGATAATTCCAATTAGTAAGGGATTAGCTATTAATACCTACTGATAGGAATCAATTGCTACAGAGAGTAAATGGGTCAGGTGAGATACACTGGATAAAAGGGAGCAGACTGACCTACTTGCGGAGAAAAAAATGGAGGATTTTTCAAAGTCAGCAAAATCAGTAGCTAATCAGTAGATTTCTTCAAATCAGGTGATCAATCAGTAGACAGTATTTTTGGAGTCTGAAATCAGTAGAGTACTGCTCAAATCAGTGGAGTTGACAGGTATGAAAAATGTAGAGACTAAGTTTATATACATAAAAATGTTATCATGTCGGATCTAAATGCAGGTAGGTAAGGATTGGCTATCCCTAGGGATTAGCACATTTAAAATTAAGATATCGATATTTCCTCGATGATACAATATCTAAACAATAATTTTAGCGATATTGCCTGCCTCTGAAGGACCTAATTTTGTTAGATCAACCAGACAACCACTGTAACCTAAAATAGAGAAATACCTTAAAGCGGAGAGGTCAAAGTAGCAATGAAATCGATCTTCGATACATTTTAAATTTTAACGATACATATTATTTTTTTCTATACCATACTTTTTCCCCATTCAATATCTATATTGGTAAGTATAGTGTACCGGTACAAATATCTCTCATCCCTCCCCTTTTGGTATCAGGTCTTTATGGACCACTACCCGAACGGCCCACTACCCGAACGGCCAATTTTCTGGTCACAACGGCCCCCTCCAGTTGGTCATTATGGCCCACTCCTCCATAAAAAGGTGATATAAGGCAAGTTATAATTAATAAAGATTCAAAAGAAAGAAATGGTCAAATATACATGAATTCAGTCACTTTAAGAGTGCTTTTAGGTCTAATGATAGAGGTTTTAGGAAGGAAAATGGGTCACCATTGTTTGCACTGCTCACAATTGTGCATAACCTCCATTACTGAGTAGTGTAAACTTTGGATTAGAAGTTTAGGGTATGACTAATAATGGCTTTATGATATGAAAGACTGAATGAAATTAATACATATGATTAAAATGAAATATATGTTTTGTTGGTATTTATTAATAAAGAGGAGTTGAGGGGAACCCAATGCAATAAATTGTAGGGTACTGCTGATACACATTGATACATTCTGAATTCATTTTTTCTCAGTTGCATAGAATAAACACATTTGTTAAGGGTATGACTAATAATGACTTTATAATATGAGAGACTAAATGAAATAAATACATATGATTGATATGAAATATATGTTTTGTTGGTATTTATTAATGATATATTTTGTTCATGTAGTATTTTGTCAGATGACAGGTAGATAATCTGGGCATGATAATGCTTGGATTATCCCTAACGTAAAGTAGTAATCACAACATGTCATGTCACTTTGTGGAGGAGTATGGGGTTATAAAAAACCAACTTGTATCGATAACATACAGCATAGGGCAATCCGTGCCTTTTTAGGGGTTGGAAAATATACGCCCATTCTTGCCCTGGACTCCCTAACGGGTTGGACTAGTTCACACAATAGAAGGCAAACTCATATGGTAAGGCTTTGGAACAGAATTCAATCTATGGAAAATGACCGCCTTCCCAAAATTTTAATGGACTGGGACCGTAAACTAGCATTAGAAGGCAGGAAAAACTGGAATTGGCACTTCAGGGAGATACTGGCTGAATGTGACCACACTGAGGTCTTTGATCTGGAGCTTTGTCTGGGTGTGTCTTTTGTCAAAAGAATACAGGACATACTTATTGAAAAAGCCCAACAAACATGGACAAATAACTGTGCAACCACCAGTAAACTCCGAACCTTCTATGCTATTTGTGGTCTCCCACTCAAAGCTGATGTCATAGTAACTACACCACTATTAAAGTCGCACAGATCAGTTGTCGCAAAACTAATGTGTGGCACATCTAACCTTGAAATTGAAAGAGGGCGCCACAAAAAGATTCCAAGGGAAAATCGTTTCTGTATATTGTGCCAAAATATGGAGGTGGAAGATGAGGTGCATTTTATTCTAAAATGTCCTTTTTATGACGATTTGAGAAATCCCATTTTGCAACTAGCCAATTTGCAATATCCTAATTTTACAGAACTCACTGACTTGGAGCAACTTAAGGTCATTTTTCAATCAGAGGATTTGTTAAAAACTGCATCATTTTGTCTCAATAGGATGTACAACAGGAGGTCACAAATGTTAACTAGCAACTGATTGTTATTAAACCATACTAGTCATGTTTACCTATTCGACATGAACTCGGCTGGCTCGATTTTAGATGGGTATCAGAAAATTGTGTATAAAAGAAGTGACTCCTTATATACAAGACTCACTATAAGATTTTTATGATTAACTAGATAATATATTGTACAATGTATATAATGAATGTCGTTTTAATAATATTCATAAGTATATTTATGTTTGTATTTGGTCCATTATAAGCCTTCGTGGCTGGCCGGATTTTAACACTTGGTATTGTATGTAATGAATGTCATTATCTGGATTGGACAATAAACTATTTATCAACAACAACAACTTTCAGTCAAATGTTTGCACAATTCAGTAAGGAGTAATGTTTGCAGTTATGAGTTGTGCAAACATTAGTACCCTGCCTTGCATTAGACAAAATACTGCATGAACAAAATATATCATAAGTTTTATGTTTGAGTGCATGATAAAATATGTATATTTTAACATATCTACACTTCTCATGGTTCAAATGTGTTTATTCTATGCAATTGAGAAAAAATGAATTCAGAATGTATCAATGTATACCATCAGTACCCTACAATTTATTGCATTGGGTTCCCCTCAACTCCTCTTTATTAATAAATACAAACTAAACATATATGTCATTTCAATCATATGTATTTATTTCATTCAGTCTTTCATATCATAAAGCCATTATTAGTCATACCCTAAACTTCTAATCCAAAGTTTACACTACTCAGTAATGGAGGTTATGCACAATTGTGAGCAGTGCAAACAATGGTGACCCATTTTCCTTCCTAAAACCTCTATCATTAGACCTAAAAGCACTCTTAAAGTGACGGAATTCATGTATATTTGACCATTTCTTTCTTTTGAATCTTTATTAATTATAAATTGCCTTATATCACCTTTCTATGGAGGAGTGGGCCATAATGACCAACTGGAGGGGGCCGTTGTGACCAGAAAATTGGCCGTTCGGGTAGTGGGCCGTTCGGGTAGTGGTCCATAAAGACTAGGATTCCCCCTTTTATACTTGTCCCCCAAGCAATAAATCAGCCAAAAAAGCATGACTACATTCACACATGTTGTATAAGACCCTTTCAAGCTATATTGTTAGGGTATTAATATGGAAAATCAATAGTGGAACAATAACCATAAAGGAACACAGAGTGTCATTCACTCTCTGAATGAGTTCTCCTTAGCAGCTTAAAGCTTTGCCTTTGGATATGACATCTGATCAGACATGTATATTAGACACCTCCTCTAAGTGAATTTCCAACCTACCTATGCTATGATCGTTTGATGTCAGACGGATCAGTAATGTGCCTTTAGCATATACTCCCCTTCCTCTTGCGGCAATTTGAGAAAATGTCATCATCAATGATTTTATTGAATAAATTTCGCACGTGCAACTTCTCACAAGTTTGACATAATTCTTAACCTTGCCACAAGTTGGCTGTCTGAGATTGCACGACAATGTACAGTTGTTCATTTAAATACTTATGATATATTATCATCCAATACATAATCGGGAAATTCGCATTCTTTAAATTGATATTAATTTGATAAATATATGATGTTTAATTTTCTAGGCTAGTATGTCGTAATATAGCGTCCACACTGCTTTCTGGCAAATCAACAAGCATGGCGGACACTGAACAAGGTTTGTGAATGGGGCACTCTAAACATCACTTTCTTGGCGCTTAATGGAAATAATTCACAGAAAAAATGTTCCGAAAATGTACATTACAGTACGACCAAACTAATGTGCGATTGACCTCTTGAAATTTCATGAATTAAACTGGTTTGATAAACAAAGGGCTCTGGTCATTTTGCCATTTTCCGGGCATTTAAAACCGGTACAAGTACAAATAAACTGTACCGTCCAAAACCGCCGTTCCTAAAATTGCTGTTCGCAAAAAGGCCGATGGTTACAAGGGCCCTATTTAATAGAAATCAATTAGGCCTAGTGTCTGTGTACAGGGTCTTAGCCAGGATTTAGAAAATGGGTGCCTAAAATTGGCAATTGTAAAATAATTGGGCGTCCAAATCTTTAAGGGGGATCACAACATACTCAGATTTCAACCATAAACATGTATAAATTTATCAAAATAAGGCATGATATCCTTAAACAATATCACTGCAATTATATGGAGATGGAAAAAAATCAATTATATGCTTTTGATTGCCATTTTAAGAAATTCCTCACAAAAAATTTGGGTGTCCTGAGGGGTGCTTTTTAGGGGTTTGGGTGTCCAAAAGACACCCAGACGCCCTGCTGGCTAAGATCATGGTCTGTGTATAACAGTAGGGAAAGTGATGAACAAAGTTTTAGATTGGTTTTATGTGATGTCATTTTATCATTAGTCAGACGGATTTTGGATTTAAAAAAAGAATATTTTAAGAAGAAGAGTCAGCAAAGCTAGAGGAAGGCGCTATGACTGTGAGAGGTCTTGGCTTTGGGACGTAAATACCTCGAGAATTAGTATTCCGAATTAAATAAAAATAAAATGCGGAGAATGTCAAGTTCAGTTAGGGAAATATGTGAGAGAGCCCAATGATTGATCAACCATTTTTGCGATAGGCCATATATGCAGTCCCCAGTCGGCGATTTTGGGATCAACAATTTTGACTGACATTCGTCAAGCTTTTATTTTCTCAGATTTTTAAATGTTTGATATGGTTGGAAATTTTAAAATCTGTGGTTTGTTCATGAATCACTGAATATAACTTAGCGGCTGCTGACTATATTACCTATTCATATATTGATGGATTATAGGTCAAAATCGCCGATCTAAAAATCGCCGACTACCTGAATGGCCGGTCGCAAAAACGGCCGATGACTCATTGGGCCCTCCTGAAATAAACCTCCATATCCCCCTAATTCAGTAATTGAACTTTACATTCTCCACATGTCAAGTGTCATAAACACTTATTAAGTATTCTGTGTTTCAATATATGTTTTTGTTTAAATCTGAATGTTAATACTAGACGTAATTACGCTACAAAGCCAAGACATCCTAAAGTTAGAGTGGATAGCTACGCTGACTTTGCTTCTTGAAATATTCTTTTTAAAGTCCAAAATATGTCTAATGATGAATGACACAATCCAAAACTTTTTTATCACTTTCCACACTCGTATACACGGACACTATGCCTAATTGATTTCCAATAAATTGGGCCCTTTTAAG
Organism: Maea johnstoni; assembly: GCA_963942565.1. Lineage (NCBI taxonomy): Eukaryota > Metazoa > Annelida > Polychaeta > Spionida > Magelonidae > Maea > Maea johnstoni. Next base: position 2,884,811 of record OZ012688.1, on the reverse strand, counting down.
CATCGGCCTTTTTGCAAACGGCGATTTCGGAATCGGCGATTTTGACCATATACCTATTGATGCTGCCTCTTGGTTACAAGGGCTTTGCCGCCTATGCGCCCAGCGTGTCATTTGAACACCCAGAACACTGTTTTTTGACAGTTTGGACACCCAAAAGTTTAGGTCAGAATTTGCTGATGATGACAATTCTAGAAGATAGTGCATGTAGTGTCACTCCTACAATACAAACAAAGCACTTACTGGCCAAAAAAGCAAAATCTGTAGATAAATATATGGTTTATTTCATTAGTAGTGTGAACTTTGTACCACACTTAGGACACCCAAAAGTCTTTGAAACCTTCATTTTGACACCCTGTTTCCACATCCTAGCCAAGACCATGCCTGGTAATAGAGTCAGGGTACCTCCATATAACTGGGACAAGCTTTTTCTTTTTGGGGGGGGGGGGGGGGGGGAGAGCTCAATCCAGGTGTATTTATGTCATCCAGGACTCTTATCGTATTATAGATCATTTGATGACCTTTTGTCTTCCTTTTAGCTCCAGCTGTTACTGATTCTGATGGAGGACCATCTAGTGCAAAGGTAGATCCTGAAGGATCAGCACCTCAGGTAAGAGTTATTCCTGCATTACTCTGGGAACCAAGACATCCTCTTGTTACCCTGTAGTCTGCTCATTATTTATTGCTGTATGTTGCTCAGAGATACACTTGGTATTGGGAAAGTAGGAGTTTCTTTTTTGACAGCACAGAAATTTATAGTTGTCATATTTGCGCTTACAATTTTATATAAAAAAATCTGACAATGACTTGAACCAGTGTCTTTACCAAGATTTAGAAACAGGGTGTCCAAAATTGAATATTATAAAAGTTTTGAGCATCCTATGCTTCAGATTACGACCATAAATATGTATTTACTCATTAAACTCGTTAAAATACAGCATAATATCCTTATGAAATATCATGGTTAATATATCAAGATGAAAATAGCTATATACATGTATTTGAAATTGACATTTAAGGGAATTACTCACAACACATTTGGTGTCATGAGAGATTATTTTTGAGGGTTTGGGTGTCCAATCACACCAATGACACCCAGACACCCTGCCAGTCATGATTTAAACATCTAAATGTTAATAATTCCCCTTATTTGATTTCTCTCAGAAATATGTGCTCTGCACATGTACCTAGTGACCTAAATGGTTACGTTCTGGCGTCGTTTTACGAGTGTTAGAATTGATGTAATAATTGTTGGCTTTTCTGTTACAGGCTGAGGGAGCAGATTTGACCAAGACAGTTGCAGATCACTACAATAAATTACAGGAATCTGGGTTGGACGTCCGGACTAAAAGTCGCATATTTTACATGAGGAACTTTAATAACTGGATCAAAAGCATATTGATAGGTACATATGTCATTCTATAACTTGTAAGAGGAGGTATATAAAATCATTATTTAATCAAAGTTTGTAAATAAAATGTCAAATAGCACTAGGTCTTGGATCCCCAATTCCCCATTCCAATATTTCATACTGTATGTATACCGTGTTGATATTGCAGCAATTCTGCATGTAATAAATTGCACTATTATTTGGACATCCAATCCCTATGGTTGTATTGTACAACATACTGACATGAAACTTGTCATTCAATACCTGTATCACAGTATGTAAAAATCTATCTGTGTATCGAAGGCAGCTGCCTGACGAGTGCATTACTTTATATGCGCAAAATTTAACGATATTCAGTGTATCATTTGGTGGAGAAAAGTATTTGATTCATGTGGTGTTACTCTCTAATTTCAGGTGAAACCCTTACAAAGGTCAGGAAGGAAAAACCCTCACATTCGACAGTAACTATCCTTGACCTCTGCTCAGGGAAAGGCGGGGATTTCTTGAAATGGAAAAAGGGCAATGTTGACAAGGTAGTTTGTGCAGGTATGTCATATTTTGATATACTTTACCTTAGATGAAGAGAACATGGATACGTTGCCACAGACCAATTGGGATATAGCAAAGCCCTGGACATACCTAATCTTGCCGAATCTAGTCCCAGTGTGACGCCGCTAGGCGACAAAGACCAATGGGGGCTCAAATATTTGTTTACATTATAGGGGTGGTTGCTTACAATCATGTGCAGAACACGCCTCTAGTCGAAATCTGGGCTAAGAGTTGTGTCCAGGCTGCCGAGCAAGATCTGTTGGTTGCGTATCCGGTGATTGACATTTGTGACTTACCCCAATCATGCCCTAAAATCTCTGAGACAAGTGCAATCTGGATCTCTGATATTTTTGAAAATAACTTAGGAATAAAGTGTGTATTGAAAAAAATATTTTAAGGAGAATTGTCGATGAGTTTGGAATTAACATTTCTCCGTCAAATATTTTCTAAAAAAATATTTTTATAGAGAATTAACCGAAATAATCAGGCAGCTTTGGCTGGTACAGAATGCTCATCAATTACCAAACTGGTATGGTTGTAGCCCTAGAGTGACATAGCTAACAGAGTTTGACTCAGAATTTTTTTCTTGCCTGTCCAGCAGACTGGCTGCTCATGATTTTACAGGTCCTGTATCTTTTTGCCAGTCCTGTTACTTATGACAATCATTTTGGTAATTAGTAAATAATGGCCTGGATTCTGGGGCCCAATGGTGCTGCATGCTGTCCTTTCTTGAATCTTGTTGAAATATTGCTGTTAAGCTTCTCTATGGCTCTATTGGTCATTAACTGTTTTTTAGGTTTTAAAGAGAGTGTGTGAAGTAAATTACTTGCTGCCTGTCTTTCAGAATGGCAATTGTCGGATTATTCTTCAGAGACGTGAAACTACATGTTTTTTAACTGCAGGCCTAAGGGAAAGTATATCTCTGGTATCTCAAAAATGTCTGCAGAATAAAAAAATCATTACATTTCACTTGTTAACCCTTCTGCTGTTGGTAACTAAAACTATGCAAAAACCTGGCAAAAATGACTGGAGCTCTGGCACATGGGTACTCATATGAGAGTACTCAGCGAGAGCTATCCAATGCATACCAACATGACAGGATATAGTTAATTTTCAAAAATCTTTGCATCCCCATACTTTGGACGAAAGTAGCTTCATCATTGGTAGGGATAATAAAGACAACTGTTCCTTTTCTCTTATCCAGACATTGCAGGAACATCTGTTGAGCAGAGTGAAAGCAGATACAAAGACATGCAAGATAGAAACAGAAACGAGAGACATCCATCGAAACTTTTTGCTGCAGAGTTTTACACTGCAGATTGTACAAAAGTAAGTGCCGTTCATATGTTCACTGCTATATAGGGCTGTCATTGTTACAGACCGGATCAATGGATCGACATCAGGTGCTGATTATAATCGGATCAGTAAAAATCCTGAAATATCAATTCAGTCTTTCTGCCCCCTACTTAACAGCGTAATATTGCAAGTTTCTCCTGACTGGTGACAGTCCTTTTGCTGCATTGGGTGTTCATGTGCTTTACTGATAAATGCTACAATCCTATATCTAGGTTAAATTCCAGTGTTTCCTACCGATTTGATTGAATTGACACACTGAATCAATTAATGTGTTGTTGATTGCGAATCAAATTAAATCAGATACCAACAACGGTCCTACTACTAAGGGATGGGTAATAGGTCCAATATCAAATGCTGAAAGAGAAGAATAGAAATGATGTGTTATGGTTTCTGTTCATTAAAAGTATGCATGCTGGAATATAACCACTTAAAAAGCTAACAATATGTCAGGCACCAATAAGACATGTAAAAAGTATAAAAGGAAATATTAGTATATACCAAAAGGAAAATCACACAAGCTTGTTAAAAATTGTATGAAGATGCCAAAGGACAAGGTCCCTAAAGAATTTGTTTAATGACCCAGGATAAAGTTTATTCTGTTCTTGTTTCAGCAAAGGCTGAAGGATATGTACAAGGACCCCAGGATAAAGTTTGATCTGGTCAGTTGCCAGTTCTCATTCCACTATTGCTTTGAGAGTCAGGCCCAGGCTGAAGTGATGCTGAGAAATGCTGCGGAATGCATGCATGTCGGTGGCTATTTCATAGGAACAACGCCCAACTCTAATGAACTTGTGTAAGTAACTTAACCCTTCCAATACTGAGGCTTTTTTCATCCAAAGCACAAGGATGCACAGATTCTTGAAAATCATCTAAACCCTGTCATGTTGTTACTCATTAGATAGCTCTTACTGAGTACTTTCAGATGAGTGCCCATGTGCCAGGGTGTCAGTCATTTTCTAGGTTTTTTGCATCATTTTATAATGGCCAAATTAGCCACCAGCAGCATAAGAGTTAATTAGTGAATATGAAAAGGAAGTTGTCATATTTTTTCAAATGATTCTGACAGTTAATTGGTTTTGTATAAGTCTCGTATGGTAAAACATTGGGTTGATATGGTTCTATGATTTCAATAATTTTATGTTGTTCTTGTAAACCTTTGTCCTGTTCCAACTTCATGGTGGTTGTCCATCTTACTTGTATATTCCTACCACTAGAAGAGAATCAATTTGCTCGGGCAGTTTGGTTTCCTGCATTTTCTTTCAAGACCTTATTCTTTGAATTATTAATATTTCATATCAAAGTTTTGTCTTAAAAATGGTGAGAGGGAAGGAGGGAGGGGCAAGAGAGGGTGTGTATGAGAGAGAGAATGGGGCAGAGAGAGTGTGTATGAGAAAGAGAGAGAGTGAGTGAGAGATGGAAGGGAGGGTGCAGAGAGAGTGTGTATGAGAAAGAGAGAGAGTGAGTGAGAGACGGAAGGGAGGGTGCAGAGAGAGTGTGTGTGAGAAAGAGAGAGAGTGAGTGAGAGATGGAAGGGAGGGTGCAGAGAGAGTGTGTGTGAGAAAGAGAGAGAGTGAGTGAGAGACGGAAGGGAGGGTGCAGAGAGAGTGTGTGTGAGAAAGAGAGAGAGTGAGTGAGAGATGGAAGGGAGGGTGCAGAGAGAGTGTGTATGAGAAAGAGAGAGTGAGTGGGAGACGGAAGGGAGGGTGCAGAGAGAGTGTGTGTGAGAAAGAGAGAGAGTGAGTGAGAGATGGAAGGGAGGGTGCAGAGAGAGTGTGTATGAGAAAGAGAGAGAGTGAGTGAGAGATGGAAGGGAGGGTGCAGAGAGAGTGTGTATGAGAAAGAGAGAGAGTGAGTGAGAGACGGAAGGGAGGGTGCAGAGAGAGTGTGTGTGAGAAAGAGAGAGAGTGAGTGAGAGACGGAAGGGAGGGTGCAGAGAGAGTGTGTATGAGAAAGAGAGAGAGTGAGTGAGAGACGGAAGGGAGGGTGCAGAGAGAGTGTGTATGAGAAAGAGAGAGAGTGAGTGAGAGACGGAAGGGAGGGTGCAGAGAGAGTGTGTGTGAGAAAGAGAGAGAGTGAGTGAGAGATGGAAGGGAGGGTGCAGAGAGAGTGTGTATGAGAAAGAGAGAGTGAGTGGGAGACGGAAGGGAGGGTGCAGAGAGAGTTTGTGTGAGAGAGAGAGAGAGTGTGTGGGTGGGCAGAAAGAGAAAGAGATGCAGACCGATGAACATTGACACAGGGGAGGGGTAGAGAGTGAGGGAGATTAACTTAAATTCTCAGACATTTATACCACCCAAGGAATTTTGGCCAACATAATCATTTGCAAAACAATTAATGGCAAATCTGGGCATCCCTCGATCTATCGCCAGTTGCCATTTCACAAAATATGGACCTAGCTTTAAATAGTGCTGATACAACATCAAGATATTTTCAGAAAACATGGGCTACCCTGAACCAAACAAATTGTAATCATTAAAAAGTGTCCCAAATTACTGAGAATTTACAGTACTAACAATAAATTCTATTTCTTTCAGGAGGAGATGGCGTGAAGCAGAGGGCAATTCATTTAAGAATGAAGTATGCAGCATTGAGTTCGAAAGTGACGACAAAGAGGACATTCCATTGTTTGGTGCCAAGTATGACTTCAACTTAGAGGGAGTAGTCAACTGCCCAGAATTTTTAGTGTATTTTCCACTTTTAGAAAAGTAAGTTTTTTTTTCAACTTTATCATCCTGTTATCTCCCATTCACCTGTTTGAAAGTACTGGTATCAAATCTAAGTTTTTTACTTCACAGATGCAATATATCTTACATTTATGTAAGCCTCTGACATTTTACTTCTTTGCATTTTAAACTTTTTGTCAAAGGTGTTTCATTTAAAACATTTCGTAGTCTTATAACTCAGAAAATGTGAACACCTTGAGACCTCCAGGCCAAAAAAGTGATCACTGTAGAAGGTTCTTAGAGTAGGAATTGTTCACATCTATAAACCATAATTGTTCACAATTATTTATATTTAACTGGTATATTAACTTCCATAACGTATGTCTTTGAAAAGGGGAAGGTATGACTTAGTTCAAGTGTATTTGCTGATATATGATTATAAATCTAAGTATCATTTTGTTAAGTCTGTAATATTAAGAAATAAGAATGATTTTTACTCAAGTAACATTCATTTGAAGCTAATATCAGCTGTTTTGTTTCTTACTGACCTTTCACCTTAATCTCTTTCAGAATGGCAGAAAGACATGGTTTGAAGCTTGTCTATAAAAAGCCTTTTGCACAATTTTTTCAAGAAAATTCTACAGCTCATGAAGGGCGTGGTCTTCTTGGTAGGATGCAGGCTCTAGAGGTATGAACTTATGATTTTAATATTAACCCTTATGCTGCTTGTAGCTAATTTGGCCAATACAAAATAATGCAAAAAAACACGAAAACATGACTGAAACCCTGGCACATGGGTACTCATCTAAGAGAACTCTTTGAGAGCTATTCAATGAATACCAACATGACAGGGTTTAGATGGTTTTCGAAAACCTTTGGATCCTTTTTCTTTGGAGGAGAGTAGCCTTAGCATGAGAAAGGTTAATATCTTGTTTATTGTTGCAATGTTCCCTACTGAGAGTTGATATCCCCCAACTCTCAAAGCAGGGTCTTAGCCGTGATTTAGAAACTGGGTGCCCTAAATTGGCCTTGGTAAAAAATTTGGGCAATCTATTTTTCAAAGGAAGCCAAAATATGTTTAGATTACAACCATAAACATGTATTTACTTATTTAAAAAAGGACATGTATTATTATTTATATTATATTGGTTCATTAACAAGTCGTTATTTTTTTCAGCCCTACCCTGCAGATCAGGATGTAGATTTATCAAGCTCAGAGCCTGATGCGTACACTGTGGCTGCACAACATATTGCACAACTGGCAGAGAAAGAAACAGAGGGGCAGTCTCAGGAACAACAGAGGAGGAGACCTCAGAAAGTGGTGAGTACAATTCTAGAACTGTCATTGAAGTGATTTTTCTTTTTTTTTTTCAGAACTGAGCAGAGCTCAGAAGATTATTCAATGAGTTTCAGTTCCTTATTTGTGTCTTAAGGTGTAAATCACAGTGATCCATGATCTACACAGCAAGAGGCATGCTTGTAATGTAATTGTATTCATATTTGTTACAGTATACATATATCTCATGCTATGTTTTCATACACCTACATTACAGGTGAACCCATGTATGTCATTAATATGTTTCTAGCATAGCTGTGATGCTCGGCGAGCAGGAAAATAAACAAAAAAGGCCTGTTTCCTTTTTTTAGGCTACCAAAAATAGAATAAAAAGAGGCATGCTTCTATTTCAAATTCATAAATATGGTTCTGTTAAGATTCTTTTTTAGTGATAATTATTTCAAAGATATAAATGACAGTGAAGGCAGGCAATGGGCTGAGGCTTCTTTTGCCACAAGGACGCAAAGATATTTGATAACTTACTAATCCTTGTCATTTGGTATTCATTGGATAGCTCTCGCTGAGTACTATCAGATGAGTAACTGTGTGTCTGGGTTTCAGTTATTTTTCAGGTCTTTTACATAATTTTGTAATGGCCAAATTAGCCTCCTGCTGCATAAGGGTTAAAACATCCCCATGCGGCTCTCTTTTGAGGTGTAGTGAAATTTCCTTGGCTTAAGTGTTAAGCTTGGTGTTAGTGAAATACCGGTGTTATCATGGCTATAATCATAGTTTCAGAGGTGGACAGCTCCTTTTCAGGGTTAAACCTTATGCTGCTGGTGGCTAATTTTGCCAATACAAAATAGTGCTAAAATCGTGAAAAATCAGTGAAACCCTGGCAAATGGGTACTCATCTGAGAGTACTCAGTAAGAGCTATCCAATGAATACCAACATGACAGGGTCTAGATGGTTTTCAAAGATTTTTGCGTTATTGTACTTTGGGCGAATGTAGCCTCAGCATTGGAAGGGTTAACATGTTACTGAAGCACTAACACTGTCAGTGTAGTCTTTCTGGTGTTGCAAATATACCTCCATAAACTCTTTCATGCCTTGACATTCGTTTGGACCTATGCTAATTTAAAAATTATTTTGAAATTAATCATGACTTGAAAAAATATTTGAAGGGAATTTGTAAGTTGGATTCTAGTCAACATGTTTGTTCAAATATTTTCTGAATATTGCTTTTGTTTTTAAAAAGATATCACTGAATATGTCATGTGATTTGGGGCTCTACTGGTAGGAAGGGTAACACTATTCAATATCAACGCGAACACTCATCCTGACAGTAAATGTTTTCATGTTTTTTCAACCACGTTATGTGATTGTTTCTGATTTTTCAGGGTACTATGTCTAAGGCCGAATGGGGAGCTTCAAGTAAGTTTTATTATCAATGAATCTGTGATGCATTTAAATGTTTCTTCTGGGGACTTAAATTTTTCCAAATTTACCCTATTTTTGAAATAAATCTGTAATCAGACTCCATAATATATTTTATCTCAAGACAGAATCAATAAAGAGATCATTTATTCAGATTTTTCATTTTTACATGTATCTGACACTGATGATACTTTTCTCTTATCATTTTATTTTATTCATAAAAAGTGATAAATTAAAGTCAGTGACACTGGCACCACCTATGATTATAAGGCAGACTATGATTTACAAATATAGAATTCCTAATTTAGTATATGTGTAAGTTTGTCAATTCTACAGACTACAAAAATATTTTGACACCATGCTCTAATTTAATGATTGATTATTCAGGACAGACATCATCACTTTCTGCTCTAAACATTCTTTTTAGCCTGCTTTTGTATATGATAATTCAAAATTAGATATTTCTGAAATTGTCTCAAATATTGTTTGTATTTATTTGTTTATTAATGGTTATTTTCGATTTTCATTCAATCAATAGCATTTTAGCTGTTGATCGCTCTCCTTGAAGCCAACAATTGTGAACTGCAATTTTGCCTACATTTTTTTTTTTTTTTTTTTTTTTTCTAAAATATTACTGATATTGATGATATTACCTCTTGCAGCTCTCTATCTGGTGTTTGTCTTCAAGAAGGTGGCTGAAGGTCAGGTCCCGTCCCCTACCCCCTCAGGCGCCCCCACTCCAACCCCTTCGGGCGACCCCACTCCTACCCCTCCCCCTCAACCCTCAGACAGTATTAACCTAGATGACGCGATGGCCGAGTTACTTGGCGAGGAGGGAGCAGAAGAGTCTCAACAAGTCATCACCATTGAAAGCGCGACACTCACAAGCCCGACGACATCTAGTACTCGGAAACGGAAATTGGAAGCGGAGGATGAAGAAACAATTCCTAGTTCCGTGGCAAAGACAACTGAATGATAAAAAGACTCGTAGACAGCGCAGTACATATCAAAGACTTTATGCTGGCATTTTCATGACTTAGAACTTTTGTAAAGGATCGTTTGTATAAGATTGTTAATTTTTGGGGTGTAAATAGTAAATACAGTTATACCTCCATCTTTGTGGGCAGCGCAAGTTTGTAGTAATGTATGATGAAATTGGAAGCCTGTAGTGAATTACATGTTAAATCTTACCATAATCAGGGTGCAGCATAGGTTCCAAAACATTACTTGCCGAGCGGGGCAAGTTGGCCCTAAAATATACTTGTCCCACCAGCATTTCCACTTGCCCCGCGACTCTGTTAAATAAAGGTGAGTTACATTGCAAGGACTGCCCAAAACATTACCGTATTTTCGCGCGTATAAGACGCACCCGTATATAAGACGCAGCCCTTGTTCAGGCCTTTAAAAACCTTAGCCTTGTGTATAGTACGCACCCCCCTTTCGGCCCATGTCTCTAGCTATTTTCTTAATACAAATGAAAGAAGTGGTGGTCATCTTACTAACTAGCATTGGATTCGGACAAACATTACTTTGATTGTAATTTGAAGTCACTATGGTAGTCCATAGGCAATAGGGGCTTTGACGTGCATGCAGTGTATTGTAATTATTGTGCTTAACCCATTCATACCCGTATCAGCCAAAACTGCTACTAGTCAAGTAGATCTCCAGGTATGAAAGGGTTAAAATAGAACCGGCTGGACAGGTCCGATATAACAAACAATAGTTGAACTGTTAGAAACGTGCTAAATATGTTAGAAACACAATTGAAATGAAATCATACCCGAGCCTCAATTCTGATACGGGTTGCGGTAATGGCTGGTCATCGATTTGTGATCTCTATGTGGCCTGGGCACTCGAAGTAAAACACCCTAGATTTCTAGCTTTGTGTATAAGACGCACCCCCGTATTGAGTGTAAAAATTTGTGTAAAAAAGTGTGTCTTATACATGCGAAAATACGGTACTTGCCGATAGGGGCAAGTTTGGGTCTTCTTCTGCTTGCCCGATTGTCGTTTTTTGATGAATTTACTGGCAATGAGGCTAGTGGTTATGTTGCATGCTGCTAACTTTAATATTACTAGATAGAGACTATAGCTCACACTACTGTCCTCCTTATTATATAATATTCCACCTTTCATTGAGCTTCTGGGCCCATTTACACTAACAGGACTCAGGCTTAGACTTAGCATTAACTTGATTGTCTACAACATTAACAATCATTGCAATTGTTGTAGACAATGAATTAACATGTTAGCTATTAGACTAAGCCTCAGACCCGTTGGTGCAACCTGCCTCTGGTCTGATGAAAAGCTTAATGAGATTCATAAGTGATTCTAATGTAACTTTCCCTTTAAAGTTAGGCTGGTGGTGGCTTATTTGGTTAAAACAGTATAATGCAAAAAAAGCTGAAAAAAATCACTGAAGCCCTGGCACATGGGTACTCATTTGTTTGTACTCAGCAAGAGCTTTCAAATGAATATCAACTTGACAGGGTTAAGATGGTTTTCAAAAAAATGTTGCGTTCTTGTGCCTTTTAAGAATCCAGCCTCAACATCAAAAGGGTTATTACTTAATCTAGTAATATTAAAGTTGATCCTTGCATAATAGGTTATACAGGCAATCCTGGCATAGCCAGACCTCTATTATACATATTTTAAGCTTATTCACTACCCCCTGGTTCACTCACATTTATTCATTATTTTCATTACATGAAATTCTGATAATGTCTTGTATGGACTGAAAACAGTGGTCTGCATCATTACATGAAATTCTGATTTTGTCTTACCTGGACTGAAAACTCCCGATCATTACATGAAATTCTGATTTTGTTTTACCTGGACTGAAAACTCTGCTCTTGGTCATGACATGAAATTCTGATTTTACTTATCTGTACTGAACATTACCACTGTTAACTTTTAACTGATTGAGTCAAGATCGGTGCCTGCGAGACCACACTCCTACTTATTCAACCCATGACCCCATACCCTGCTTAACGGGTGTGAGCTGTTACTACACAGGTAAAAGTTGACGGGCCTGTACATGCCCGTTCAAAACATGCCCGTTACATGCATAATGATGCACAGCAATGTAACGGGCCCGTTCAAACAGGCCCGTCACAGGCCTGTAAATTCAAAATATCAAAAATCTAAAAACTAATGTAAAAGTTTGGTTTTTGTTTTTTTTACCCATAAGATCTCACCTCCTAATGCCTTGCTAAGTTATTAGATCAGACACTGACAAGAGTTCAATGCTTCTCATACACCAATTTCTGATCTCTGACGTAATTTCTGATCTCGCATCCCAATCCAAAGCTTTGTCAATATCAGTGCAAAAAGAATAATGCTTGCAACAAAAAGATTCTGCTCAATTGATTATTTGAGGTATTGAAATTATTTAAACATTTAAAAAATATTTTCAAAGTTTTATTTGAGAAAAATATGATAAAAATATGGCTGCCAGATGTCTGAAGGCCCAACGGGCCCGTTACAGGCCCATTATGGCATCCTTAAAAAATAAAAGTTCTGGCCTCACTATTGTTCATTATGGGCGCATCCTCTGTGGGCCCTGGGCATGGGACCATTCCAGTCCTGATACGGACCCGAAACTTATCGGCACCCACAGAGGCCCTAAAGTTTCACAACGGGCATGTAACAGCCCCATTCTGACGGGCATGTAACGGCCCCATTTAGACGGTACAGTTAAATTGTCTTCAAAGTGTTAAAATAACGGTCCGCTAGCACAATTATGCAATAATGTGCAAAACCAACAATTATGTATATGTTTATTAAATGATGTATCAACAGGCTCCCAAAAAGCCTGTCCCAACATGCCCGTTTATACCTGTGCATCATTATGCATGTAACGGGCATGTTTTGAACGGGCATGTACAGGCCTGTTAACTTTTACCTGTGTAGTCTAGTTATCCAATTCGTACCTGTCACAGCCAAATATATTTGACTATTTAGGTAATATCTTTGTGACCAGAGGATTGTCTGGAATATATTAAAAGATGAAATGTTGGTCACAACCCAACGCACAACTCCTCATGTAATTTTTAGCAAAGTTGTCAAATGTACTGTAAAATCAGAAAACACTTGTCAAGGCAAGATCTTGGCATAATTTAATTAAAAATATTTCATCATGTACACAGATAAGGTGCAGGGAACCTTGTTTGGATATATGTGAAATTCCCTTATTGGTAAAACCATGGGTAAACAAACTACTAGTATGATGTCTCCATTGCATTTATAATTAACTTGCAAAATTTCATGTTTTTAACCAGCATGCACTGGTGCAGTGAGGTATTTGGTGTTCTTATGATCCTCCGCCCATCCATTATGGGATATTATACAAATATGACATCCCTGTGGGGTTTCCACCAGGAATAACTTCCCCGAGAGAGGATTGTCTCTTGTTGGCGTAGCTCGAGGGTGACAATCCTCTCGAGGGGAAGTTATTCCTGGTGGAAACCCCACTGGGATGTCATACTTGTTTTATTATACTGAACAAATACAAAAAAAATACAAAACACAAATATTTTGGATAAATACTCGTCATCTGCCTTGTTGAACTAGTTTCTCCGGTAGGTCACTCGGCAAACTCCGTAGGTGTTCGGGCTAGCGGTCATTATTCTTCGGGCTAGCAGTAATTATTTAACTATTTCATGGCTGTTGCCGTGAATTATTCAACTATTTCATAAGCTGTTAAGGACAACAGCCTGTCACTAAGGAGCGAGGAAATCATGACAATTAATACATGGCCCTTGACTTACCAGAATCAAGAATCTTCATGTGAGGTATAATAATTGGAGATATCCCACATTAAAGTGCTTAGGCCAGCAGGGTATCTGGGCATCATTTGGATGGCAAAACCCTTGACAATCACTCTTCTCTTTGGGGGCGCGGAAAAAGGAAATTTATTTCCTTGCTGCTTAATAGTGCTTCGGAGGGGACTTTAAGCTGACGGTCCAGTTGGCCAAGAGCTTGTGTTCCTTGTAATTGATATACCGACTTAAAATAAAGATTACATTTTTTTTATACTCACAAAATGTTTTCTCAGGAATATCTTATATTTCAAGAAATGAATCAAAATTGTCAGTTTGGTGTAAATAAAAGCACATTATTTTAAGATGATGTGCTTTCTAAATAAATACATGTTAAGTGTTGTTATTTAAATAAATCTGTATTTCCCTTTAAAAGAGAGGTCCTATTTTTCAATACTTACTACCCAAAATCCAATCAAAGGCCCTGTCCCACTGAGCACTTTATCAAGGGGATAAATAGACATCTTTAGGCAGAAGTAACTCTGTTGCAAGGCATTACATTAACCATACGATTCTTTTACAAAAAGTAGAAATATACCAAATATCCATATTGTTTTGCATCTAATACTCTGAAATATTTCAATAATATGATATTGTCTTATAGCACGACAAAAATGCTAATTAGACAAGCCCAAAGCACTCAATCTTTAAAGTATTTTTGTTGTAATAATAAAATATATAATTTTATTGGTTTCATTTTGTTATTTATCTTTATTTTTTGTTATTATTATTTTTTTTTACATGAGGGTGGGCGATTGGCTAGGGTGAAAATCTCAGTAGACGTGTAATCGACACTCACCAGTGGTAATTTGAGCAGGTTTTAAATGATAAATAAATATTAGGTTTACAGTCTAGGTCCATTGTATTAATGTTCACACAACCCAATATATTTATTCCCCAGCAGGCCTCTTCACTCTTTGAACCATTTCGACTCCCTTGGGAGCATGCAACCTTGGCAGCCATTTCAGTGTTCTTATGTTTAAGCAATCACATGACCATTCTGCCCTTCATGCCAGGTCCCCTATTCACAGCTGGGTGAACTGAGGCAATGTGAAGTTAACTGTCTTGCCCAGTAACAGACCAAAGTGAACCAGTCGGGAATCGAATATATACAGGTTGAACATTGAAATATGAGTTCTATCCATCTGATTCAATGTAATAGGTAGTGTATATATCGAAAAAATAAACATTTCTGTAAAATATGTTGTAGTATTTGTTTTCTTAAAAAGCTTGTCTTTCCATAAAAATATTTCTTCAAAAATTTTCCCAGCCATGTTTTTCCCTGAAATTTATTGCTAGCTTTGTGAGCTACTTTCAGTCACGACGGTTATGAGTCACGAGTTGCCCAACCAAATTGTAGTACTGTCAGTGACCTATAGATGGCACCAAATGGCTGTCCTGTCATCGTCAGTATTTCATATTTGCACAGTCCTCCTGAATCCTAGTGCCACCTGGTGAGAGAAATGTAAACAAATTTTACCACCATGACCACTTTGTGACTAGAAAGAGAGAAACAAGGAGGGATGCTCAGATTATGTATGACAGCCTTAATTTTAGGCTGAATCAATGACACGCAAACAAACACTACTTGTTCTGTTAAGCACAAGCTGCTTGCTTGCTTAAGGTGCAAGATGGAGTGCTCTGCTCTCAATCTTCTTTTTGAAGACAGCATACACTAAAACGGTGAATTCACCACTTTCACAGGGTCAAAAAAGGACAGCCCCCTACTAGAATATCAAATGGCCCACCCCTAGTATAGTGTGCGAAGAGCATTTCCTTCCTGGAAACAGACTCGTATGGGTAATTATAATTTTTAACATACAGTACATTAAGAGAAACTGTCTACCTAGAACATGTGTATTGGATTACATGGGTACTTCCTGTGAATATCCTACACCTGTTTGACATTAACCATAGCAAATTCGATTTCAATTATATGGTTAGATTAATATCAGCAATATGCAGATTAACTCCATTCCATTTCCACTATTCAAACAAAGAAAACAAATTCATAAAAAACTAGTTTTGATTTCTTTAAATATTTGCCTCAGTTGATAACGGTATCTGAACCTGAACTTCCATCACTGAGTGTGACACAAAATGGCTTTATATTTGAAAGGTATCAAGCTGAAACGGGAAAATAGGTAAGGTTTGTCTGAACTATATGCGTGCCCAGTAGTTTAATAATATTGAACCTTACTTTATGCAACGATGTCTTATCGTAAATGTTGTGAGTTTCACACATTCGATATCAGAAATCAGTAAAAAGGGTGCTAGGGTTTGGGTACTGAACTACGTGCCCAAATGATTAACACTCCCGCAGTATCAGTGCTGCACTCATGTCCATCAGGCCTAAAAAAAGTTGTTTGTTTCCTACAACCCTACCCTAAAGTTTTTTCCGCCAGTCCAACTCCCAATCAACGTAAAACATGCATAAAACACATTTTTGAACAAAAAAATAATGCAAAAAAAAATTGATTCACCGACCTACCTACCCTATCTTTTTCAGACTGTTACAGGAAACAAACAATATATTTTTCTTGGCCTCATTAGGAACCATTAGATACGACCGTACTCTTTTGATTAGACCCTCTGCGACTCTCGCCATTCTGCAAGACGTTATGCACCAGTCAATTAAATCCTTGGGAGGGGGCGGCCAGGACTTGGCCGGGAAACACGGTGCTTCTGCTAAATACTGCTTAAAATAGCTGCCCGGTGTACCGGGATTACTGTGATTATATTGTTGCTGTCCGTCGAGGCGGTGCATGATAGGCGGGGATTTGAATAGTGACGTCATACCCCGCGGGGGGCACTTGGGAATTTAGAGGGGCACATACGCTCATTATCAAAATTAAAAAATACCCCTAAAGCACTGATTTCTGGCCAAAAAGCACCCTTATTTCATTTAAACGCTGATTTTTTTCCACTAAATAAACACCCTTTCTTTTATCAAAACACTGACATTGGATGAACGGGAACACGTATTTCAACTTTTATAATCCTCTGCGTGTCTAGCGGCAGCAAGTGGCGGCAGCAAACTCGTTAGCCAGATACTTCGGGAGTCACTAGGCGTCAGAGCCGCGTATATGTTTCCTGGATTGTAAGGGGATTTTGACCCCCATACTTCGTACCTGGGTACAAAAAAGTACCGTTCTTTTACAAAATCGCGGACATGCGGAGGTCTTAAAAAAAGAGGGGGGGGGGGGGGGAATTATTATACTGGCCTGTCTGTGCCGTTGCATTGTTACATTTCTTTGTGCTATGAGTGACAAATATTGCGACAGTGCGACGGAATGCGACAAGCAAATTATAAAGTATTTACACGACCGTGACTGATTCACTGAGTCGATAGACTCATCTAGATGTCTTATAAACTGATGGGAGCACCTGCTAAATATGTGGACGTCCAACAAGTAAGACGCTATGTGCAGTATATCAATACTTATGTCAAACCTGCCTCCCGTAAAGGCAGCCTTTTCTCCATATAAATGGTCTAAATGATTTAAATAATCCGATATTCCCTGAATCCAAAAAGTCAATTTGACGATTTTAGGTGGTGAGAATGATATCCATTATAACCGAATAAAGAGAAGGCCTCTGCCTGGTCAACCGATGAATTCTATAACAATATATGTACTGTATATGGAGACTGTCCAGCTGGTATAAGTCCATTTGTCTTAGGGCGGAGTATATTTTTTGCGAATTGTAATGTACACGGCTGTATTTCCAACTGTGTTGGTGCTCCGTTTTGTCGGACTGCGGGCCTGGCAGATTTAGAAAAGTTTCACCCAAGCATCTTAAGGTCTCACGATACTCTATATCGGTGACACCTATTGGGTATTGGACAAACTAAAATAATTTATCACAATTTACCTGACACCACTGGAAAAATTGAAAAGAAATTGATTTTCATTGAATATGTACCAGTTCTGATTATACCTGCCTATTATAAATAGTATCCTAAGAGTTTTTTCGTTTTTGGCAAGAGCAGGGTCTTAGCCAATATTTGGAAACAGGGTGTCCAAATAGAGGTTTCATAGACTTTTGCGCGTCGAAAGTGTGGTACAAAGTACATACTGCTAATAAAATAAACCCTATATATTTACAAATTTTGCTTTTTTAGGCCAGTAACTGCTTTTAGTGTCTTATAAAAGTGACACTACAGCTTCTACATCTTCTATCTTCTAATAAAAGTCATCATCAGCAAATTCTGACATAAACTTTTGGGTGTCTAAACTGTCAAAAAACAGTGTTCTGGGTGTCCAAATGACACGCTGGACACATAGGCGGCTAAGCCCCTGGGCTAGAGTGATTTCCATATTCATTGAAATTGTTGATTTTACACGTTTTCGGAAATAATGTGTGATAATTCATGTGTATAAAATGGGGTTCCCTTGCTCAACAATATCTTATAAAGGGATGGGCCTATACGGTAACCATTGAGTAACTCTTTTCTAACATTTTCTTGAAAATTTGCCCCCATAAAAATCCTATTTCACAAACTTTGACCATCTGTGGTTCGAAAACTAATACGATGACATATCGTTTTCTTTACGTCTTCTTATAAAGAGCATTGTGTAGATGGTGTAGACAAAAATAGGGGAAAACTAAACCAGGCAATTCTGACTTATATCAGTTTTGGTTTAAAAACCTGTTTCTTGAATTCCTTGATCTGCCCAATATTTCCTATATAACAGCAGAAAAATAATTTCAACAAGGCAGAACAGTATTTCAGGCAGTGTCAGTAACCCTGAAGGGATAAATATAGCAAAGAAAGACGCCAATTTCAGAAAAAAGTGATGTTTGTGACATAAAATGCATTAATTTTTCAAAATGCGGTGAAATTTTGTTTTGTGAAAGTTGATGACCCCATGATTTAAGTTGTTTTTAAGATCACTGTGCTATGATCTTTCCTCATGCAAAATTTCAAGAAAATTAAACTGAGATTTATATAAGTGTCGTAAGACCTTAAGCACATTTAAAACTAAATATAACCACCTGAGTCTTTGAATGATATCGATTTATATATTGTTTATAAATTGTATATTGTATAAAAAAAATGTACGTGTATATTTTTTCGTTCTGTTGAAATATTGACAGTACGTGTGAACGTTCCTGAAAACGTATGGTGTCGGATAATCGAGTATTTATAGCAAAAGCACCCAACCGACCTATCTTCGATCCCTGTTTTTTTTCTTTTTACTTGGGTATTTAGGGGGACGCATACGTTCGTTTTCAAAATTAGAAAATACCCCTATAGCACTGATTTCTTGCCAAAAAAGCACCCTTATTTTGATAAAAACGCTGACTTTTTCCACTAAATAAACACCCCTTCTTTTATCAAAACACTGACATAGGAAGAACGGGAACACGTATTTTAACTTTAGATTTTACTATTCTCTGCGTGTTTAGCGGCAGCAAGTGGCGGCAGTAAACTCGCGGGCAAACTCGGAAGCCCAGTCACTTCGGGAGTCAATCGGCGTCACAGCCGCGTACATTTCGTGGATTGTAAAGCCTATGTCACACTGTCACGTATCTCCCCGAGTGCAAGTCACGATTGGCCACGATTCAGAAACTTTTGAAATACGTGGCTAATCGTGTAGTTCAAATGGAAAAGTAAAAGTAACCATAAGTCTTCTAGTTTACTATTTTGAGACTAAACTTGCTGTCTCTCGAAACCTGTCTGATCTAACCACATACTGAGATCATGACTACTTAAAAGGAAAGGAAACGGAAGTGTTACCTGGACCATAGATCTTAAGACGTTTCATTTGTGTGGTCGGTAAATAGGCCTAACTTCTGCTGATATTTTTGTCTTATTTTTTTACTTACTCTTTCCACCTATGAATGATCAGAGATGGAATAGTTTAGCATATCAATAATAATAAAAATGATAACAAAACATCAATAGTAATAATCATAATGATAATGACAAATGATAATAAAACAAATAATAATAATAATAATAATAATAATAATAATAGTAATAATAATAATAATAATATATTTTTTGAAAGTATATTTAAAGCGCCATATTCAGGTACATGACTTTTGTAAATTTGACTTTATCAATATAGGCATTTAAATCCTCGCCTGTCCGACCGTTGTGGCTTTAAATCATTTGACAAGCATGCAGCCTTACAGGAATGGAACTTTTTAAAATTCGCGCCGCGGTGAATTATTCATGAACCATATAAACGGAGAATTGCTGTTTCACACTCATCAAATCAAAAGACAACTAATGGCTATTTACAGGCAATAATGCCAATCAGTGATAGAGTATGATTCAGATCTTGCCGTACGGCATTGGACAGGTATGAGGACGACTAACTAGTTAGTGCCATCTCTAAGGTGGGGGTGATGCTGAGATTGAAATCAACAAAGGGTAGCAAGTGCGATCATCCGGGCACTTCGCGCATGCCAAGTGAGTGAAAAACGGGACTTCGTCAATTTTACATTCTTGTGCCGCCATTCGTGCGTCTGAGTACAAGCAGTTCCACGACGAAAATGAACGGTTCGGACGGCGATCTGGACTCCCAAAGTTCCCAGGTAAGAAGATTTATGTGTGATCTTATGATACATTGACTGTCTTTTAGAAATAACCGTTATAGAAGTCGTGTTTTCACTGAACATTCGCTAGACTAGTAACCATAATTAGACGAACAAAATGGCTGAAAATTTTCTAAGTCCAACGTCATGGAAAAACGTGCAGTAATAGCCGCCGTTTTAAGACTATTGATTGATAAATCACGCTCTAGCCTTCATGTATTTGATCAATGCGAGTTACTTTTGAGGTGTTGATACTTATTTTGTGTTAAACTTTCTTTTGTAGCCTCTTGCTGGAGAAAATATTTCTTCGCCGGGTAAGTACTCAGCTGAACAGCGCATTTCGTTGTTGAAAATGACTAAGTCCGAAAACCATTTTCCCGGATCTGAGAGCGTTTTCGTAGAAAAATATCTACCGAAATAAGGCATGATTTTGAAATCGCTCTCACATGGTCAGAGTTACTATCAAACTTAATGGTTTTGGTTATTTTGAAGGTAGGATTATTCGTAGTTTGGGAGAAAATCCGTCCTCAACCCATGACGTTTCTTTGTGTGAGGGCTGTTCGGGACTTAGAAAATTTATCGGCATGCCGCCGTCGGGCCTCGCGGTCACGACCGTACTTAGTCGATGAAGCCACCTGCGAAACCGGCAGCATGGTTTCCAATCCTACACCTTTATCATGTGTTATAGCTTAAACGAGAGCAATCAGAAGCTACTATGTTGAATGAGTTCGCCCAAATTGCTGGTTGGAGAATTTCTGATTCGTAGGATGATTAAAAAAACGTCTTCCCTGAGGACTACTCATTTGAACTGCTGTGCTAAGCATTGTTTCCTCCAATCAGCTGTTAGCTTGGAGAATGCACTTAGCTGAATAGCTCATGCTGCACTGCTTGGGCACTTGTGATAGAGGCGGCTCTATGATATGTACAGCAGAAGGCACTGGTTTTAATTACTGAAAGCACTAACTCAAAATTGTGCTTCGCAATTAAAGGTGCGATTGTATTTAGATTTTTTTGTTTTGAAGATTTTTTTTATTAGTTAAAAATAACAATCAGTGGAAAGAAAATGTATATCTCAAAAAAATTAAGTTTTTAGTTAATCAAAAACTAACTAATATTTTTTAAGAAATGCTTCATTCCATAGAATTTGAAAAAAGAAGTCCACAATTGAGAAAATGAAGTCACACATGATAAATAAAGATATATTTCTAATACTCATACCCACCATGTAATTTCATTATTCGAAAACATTTTTTTTTATGTTTTTCTTAAGTCTCAAAAAATAAATATATAGTGAGGATATTCACTTTTGTGTGCAAAGTATATTGTTTTCAGTTAAACTTACATGGTGGCCTTTGGTGGGTGTTAATACTGAATTAGAAAATAAAATATTTTTATGGCTTCCCCATTTTGGATTTGAAATTTACTTTTTTATTTTCAAATTTTATGAAATGAAGGATTTATTGAAAACTTTTAAAATGTGTCAGTTTTTTATTTAATAGCATTTCATGTTCAGACTTAGGAATATTTGATGTGAAGCCAATGAGAGTTGCATTATTTTATTTTTTGTTTTTATAGGAATCAAAATGAAATCATAACTTTTATCATTTTTATTGCATTCAGCAATTCTAATAGTCCTACTGGGTCAGTGAAAATTATTTTTGGTATTGTTAATTTCTGTGTCGCCTTAGGCCCTGACCCTATTGCCAAGAGATTTGTCGGTTGAGTGTAGACTAGTGTGGTTTTGAGCGTCGTATCTGGGTACAAGGAGAGCACTTCTTTATCCTATAATCAGAGAGACCATATTGCCAATAGATTTTTCTGTGGAGTGTAGACTGGTGAGGATTTGAGCGTCTTTCCCCATCAGAGAGTTGTAAGTCAGAGAGCTGCACAGGGCAGAGTCACAGAGAAAGAGCTGGCTGCTATATTCAGATCCCTGAACTCCTTCATCCTGCGTCACAATGCGCCCTCAGTCTCCCCTTGTCTGCGCAGTAGAGACGATGGAGCTTTATGGAAGTGTAATGAGGCATGCGTACCTTAAGCACGTGCTGAAGCTGGGTTCTGACGCTTCAGGTAGCGAGGGGGAAAGTTGGCCTTGAGGTGCTCCCGCAGAGCTTACTGCAAACTGGTGTACTGATTTACCTCAGGGCATTGACATGATATTTTTTGGACTAAAAATGGACGAGGTCAAAAGAGGCCTAACATGTCTAGTTATTTGGTTGCCCAAAACACATGAAACAAATATTAGCTTGAGCTGGGAGGGGAGCCCAGGACCCCCTTGAATTCTCCTGCGCAGGGTCTTAGCCAGCAGAGTGTCTGGGTGTTTTTTAGACTCCATTGTCCATAAGAAATATTTGATTTTAGGTAAAAAGACACCCTAGTTTTTGGTATGTTTTTTTATAATACTAATTCCAAGTTAAATCTTTAAGAAGTGTAACTTCAAAATGATAACAAGGCCTCCCAAAGAATTAAGCATATAATTACTTTATTTGTTAATGAACATGATCAGTGTATTGATCTTTACTTTATCAATCAGGGATTTTTGACACCCTAAATTCTTGAAATTCCAATTTGGTCATCCTGTTATGAAAATCCCTACCCTAAAGTTTTTCTGCCCTCCCAACTCCTAATCATCATAAAACATGCACAAAATACAGATTTTTGACAAAGAAAATAATGCACCTACCTACCCTATTTTTTTTCAGACCGTTACAGGAAACAAACAATTTCTTTTTTTAGGCATTACAGAAGCTTTTGACTCCCTAAAATCGAAAACTTATACGAGCCCTGACATATATCCATTAAAGTTGACTGTCAGACCAGACTCAATGGTGCAGTGGCTAGATTGCCTGTCTGAGTGCTGAGAGGCAAGTTCAGCGTTTACTGTAAGAACACAGTAGAGCAGTATGGCATGCTGAAATCTGAGAAGAAAAAAGTGAGGTATAGGGTATTAATTTCACAAGCCTTGTGTTTGGCTGATTTTAGGTTGTCTGTACAGGCAGCAAAACCACAAAAAGGCACAAATTAAACGTTTTTGTGGCGTAAGCACAAATCTACTGTCAAGCCCTGCAGTGATGGAACCTTGTATTATAAGGAACTAGGCCAACTCATTGTTGGTGGTATAGATTTATTGTTCTAACTCTTTTGTGTGATATGCCACATGACATCTCACTTCCTGCTAGAAAGGGGAGCAAAATTCAAAACACAGTGAAATCTCATTTGATTCTTTGCATGATCTGACACTTAGATTTTATGCTAGGAGTGTGGTCAAAACAGGAGATCTGGTTATAATATTATTCTGGACCCCTTGTCTGAAAAATCTATGGAAATGAACCTGGGAAAGTTCAAAACCCCTGCTTTGCTTACCATCATAGTATGTGGCCAGAGTAATATGCTGGCATAGTATCATATGATAGTATCATAGTAGAACCACAATGAATAATGTGTTAAGCCCTTACATGGGCTACTAATTCTAATCGAAACAGGTGGTTGAACTACTCAGTCTTAATACTAGGCTTTATTAGCTATTGGCCTCTTTTCAAAATTTGCTATTTTTGTGTGTGTGCAGTGTCAGAACCAAAGGGAAATATGTTAAGCCCTTTGCCCCTTATGTAAGCTACTTGTTCTATTGGTAACAGGTGGTTGAACTGCTTAATCTATTGGACTACTATTAAATGTCCAACATAAGCCATTGGCATCAAACTTTTGAGCTCAAAGAGTTTTAGATTAATAACATTAATCACCCCTCTGGACACCTCAAATTGTTTGTGAGTAATTTCTTGAAATGTCATTCGCAGACATTATTATTGATTTTTCATATCCCCAATATAAATCCCATGACATTGTATAAAGATGCTATATACCTTATTTCAATAAGTAAAATATGTTCAGGGTCTGACACTTAGGTTTCAGATTAGGGTCCCATACAGCCTTTTGATTTAAAGGAAATGCTCAAAAACAGGATTTCTGGTTATAATATTACTATTTTGGGTACCATATCTGAGAAATCTAGGGGCCAACTCGCAAAATCTAGGGGCGTATATCAAACCCTACATTAGCCTCACCCCCTTAGAAGTGACAGTGCCCGCCCTCCCCTACTCCTCATGGCCCTCCAAATTCCAAGCAGGAAGCGTATGAAAACATTACGTCAATGCATGTGCCAGATATGTGCCCACTCTGCTTCTAACCCCAGTCGTTAACACACAAGTAGATATACTATAGAGCTCCCAGAGTTTATCTAGGTGCACTTGCTAGTGACGTCACTGCCTGAACCAGAGGCCTGCCTGAGGTATTGACTCGCTGAGCAGCAGCAGCATCTCCAGTGGAGTAAACACAAGGCCAGCATTTACATAAAGCCCTACTTTTTCCACTGGGTTCACTTGGAAGCAGACATTGTCGTGCCGAGTGCTCGACTTGCTACACATCTTTGCTAACTGGCTCTTTCCTTTATATAATCTCGCTGATTTATCCTTAGTTGACTTAAGTACAGGTTTAGGGTTCATTTTGAGGCGGACATACCCAGGCAGTGCTCGACATGCTATATTGCTATGCCTGTGTTAACTGGCTCTTTACTTTAAATATAGTCTCACTGATCTACCTGAGTTAATTTCAGTCCAGGTTTAGTTCTGTATTAATCCTTAAGGGCGACCCACTAGTGCTACAAGTCTGTGTTAACTGGCAATTGCCTTAGTTGCACTCATGATCATCTATCCTGAGTTGATTTCAGTCCGGGTTTAGTTCTGTATTTATCCTTGAGGGCATGGTCTTAGCCTTTTTGGACACCCAAACCCTTAAAATGAACCCCTCAGAAAACCCACATTTTTGAGTGTGGAATTTCTAAAGATCTCAATCTCAAGCTTATAGTTGAATTTTTTCATCTTATAATTCCCATGACATTGTTTAATGATATCATGCCTTATTTTGATGAATTTATACATGTTTATAGTTGAAATATGAGTATATTGTGATCCCCCTTAAAAATGTGGACGCCCCAAAATTTTACAACTGCCAATTTTAGGCACCCAGTTTCTAAAACCTGGCTAAGACACTGCTTAAGGGAGACCCACTTGAGCTGTGTTTCAAATTGCAACCAATGAAAACTGTGCTGCTATCTATAGTTTGAGGGATACATCAACCTAGTTTAGGCCTAAAAAGAAAAGTTGTTTGTTTCCTGTAACCCTACCCTAACAAATTTTTATTCAAAAAAATCCCTACCCTAAGGTTTTTTCCGCCCTCCCAACTCCCAATCAATGTAAAACATGCAAAAATATAAACATACATTTTTGACTAAAAAAATAATGGATTTTTTTTTTATGACCTACCTACCCTATTTTTTTTCAGAACTTACAGGAAACAAACTCTTTTTTTTCTAGGCCTTATATAATGGTGGCTTCATACCTAACTCGGCCTGAGAACCAGTCTAGCCCAGTACCCATGTTTGTTTGTCCCGTTGGCTGCTACCCCAGTTCACCCTGACCTTGCTTCTATCTTTGTATAGTAACTAGCTAGCTGAGATGGGGTCAGATGACAATCGTGACATGTGTTTTTTTGTCATATAACAATCACAACACATTAGAGTGAGGAAAGGTGTTCGTGTTTTTTTCTTTTTGTACGCTTGAGTTGTGGTCAGCAGGGTCTTATCCAGTATTTGAAAGCTGTGTGTCCTAAAATTGGAAATCTGTATATTTTGGGCATCCTATTTTTCAAGGGAGACCAAAATAAATATGGATTTCAACAATAACCCCCCCATGAGTGTCCTGAAGGGTGATTTTCGAGGGATGGTGTCCAAATGACGCCCAGCTGGCATTAATACACCATGCCTAGACAGTTTCTTTTTTGGAGGAAGTCATTCAACTTCAGAGAATTTTCAATATATAGCTTAAAAATAGATATGTATCAGTACATAACTTGACAAAGAACTTATTTTCTGTGTTCCATCTATCTACTCATTGGTAGAAAACTGTTCTGACTTATTTTCCCTGTTGAGTTTAAAAATAACCCTTCAATTTCTTTTTAGATATTACTTTATTCATTAACATTTTCTAAGTTGTGACGTCAGACTGTGTATGTACGCCAGATGCAATAAGAGTTATTTTTGCACTGTGTCATTGCATTGTAGTTGTCTGAACTTCAATTGAAGATCAGCAATCCCACATAAACTTACCGACTCAGTCTAAGTGCTGCCACCTATAGTTGGTAGGAGGGACTACATGCTATATAAAGTAAATGTCAACTCAGGGCCTGCAGTCCAAAGCTCGGGACTGTACGGTAGTATAGTTGGCAAACAACTCTGCAGATGCCATATATTCATTCATCACCTTACAGATCAGAAAGACCAGAATATTTTGATAAGGCCTAAAAAAGGTTGTTTGTTTCCTGTAACCCTACCGTTACTAAAGCCTTAATGATTGTTTACCAGGGCAGTATGTGTATTTAATGTGCCCCTGAAGGCATCCTGGCCAGGCCGAAGGCCCGAGGTCTGGTCAGGATGCCTGAAGGTGCAAATTTAATACACATACTGCCCTGGCGAACAGTTATTAAGGTTTTTATTATTGCTTCCCTGCATACAACATTTCTTGTGGTCTTATTAATAGTATCTTGTGATATATAGTGTGCAGACCAACACTAAGCTCTGGAGGGCATTATGAGGTGACATTTATTGCCCTGTGTCACAGGGCATTATGGGGATTTAATGACTGGTCACATGGTACAAATCCTGATTGGTGATTGGACAATCCAAAGCAAGCACTAATGAAAGTTTTTATTCAAAAAAATCCATACCGTCAAGTTTTTCTCACCCTCCCAACCAGGGTCTAAGCCGATATTTGAAAACAGGGTGTCCAAATAGAGGTCTCATATACTTTTGCGGGTCCAAAGTGTGGTACAAAATACAAACTACTAATAAGATAGACCCTATACCTTTACAGATTTTGCTTTTTTAGGCCAGATACTGCCTTGTATGTCTTATAAAAGTGACACTACAGCTTCTACATCTTCTATCTTCTAAGAAAAGTCATCTTCAGCAAATTCTAACATAAACTTTTGGGTGTCCAAACTCTCAAAAAACAGTGTTCTGCGTGTCCAAATGACACGCTGTACGCATTGCGGCTAAGCCCCTGCTCCCAACTCCCAATCAACATAAAACATGCATAAAACACACATTTTTGACAAAAAAAAAATATTCCAAAAAATACTTTTACCGACCTTCCTACCCTATTTTTTTTTTCGAGCCTTTACAGGAAACAAACAAATTTTTTTTCTAGGTCTAAGATCTTTATGACAAAATCTTATAAATTACAAAAAGTGTTTTAACCCATTCTTGCCTGGAGATCTCCTTTATAGTTGTCGCCTGAACCTTCAATACTTGAAAATATTAGCTTAAGAATTAATCTTGGATGTTCAAAATATTTGAAGGAGAGTTGTGAGTTGGATTTTAATCAACATTTTTCTTTCAAATATTTTCGAGAGATATCACTGAAATAGGCAGTTTCAGGTTTGCGCAGGCATGAATGGGTTTAGTAGAGATGTTCACCATAACTAAGTCTTCCACTCTCCTTCAAATACTTGATATTTTGTGTACATCCTACTGATGTTGCTTTCAAAAGAATCACAGATAAAAAAAAATGCTTTTGGAGGAGAACTTAAGGCATGCATATGTTAAAAAAAATATGTTGAAATGGATTTTCTCCTCAATGAAAGTTGGTATGTTAAAGGAAGAAATGTTTACCAGAACTTAACTACAAATATTTGGGAAACATAAACATCATACCTAGTAATGTTTTTGGTTGGTTTCATTGTTTTAGAAGTGAAGAAGGCGAAGATGGAGAATGGGCCATCTAGTAACCATGTGGGTGGAGGCGATGGCTCCAAGAACAGCAACCATGTGAACAACCACGTGTCCGGACCCTCCTCCTCCTCCTCGAAGGACAAGCATCGTAGCAGCTCCTCCTCAAAGCACGGCTCCTCCAGCAGTAGCAGCAAGCATGGCAGCTCCTCAAAACACTCCTCCTCATCCTCAAAACACTCGTCTTCATCATCATCATCCAAACACAAGGAGGGATCCTCATCCAAACACTCCTCCTCCTCCTCCAAAGATAAGCATTCCTCCTCGTCATCCTCATCTAAGCATGGCTCCAGTAGCAGCTCCTCAAAGCACGGGAGCTCCAGCTCCACTTCTAAGCATGGCAGCTCTTCTTCGAGCTCCAAGCATGGGAGTTCCAGCTCCAAGCATGGCAGCTCCAGTTCCAGCTCCAAGCATGGAAGCTCCAGCTCAAGTTCCAAGCACAAGGATGGCAGCAGCTCGTCATCGTCAAAGCACGGCTCCAGCAGTAAGCATAAGGACGGGTCATCCTCCACAAGCAAGGACCCCTCCAAGTCCTCATCCTCCTCGTCTAAGCATAAAGATGGCAGCAGCAGCTCCTCAAAGTCTAAGCACAGCAGCAGCAGCAGCAAGGTAGGATTCCTATGCTTTTTAGTTACCAACAGGGTCTAAGCCAGGATTGTGAAAAAGCCTAATCTTTTTCACACTTTAAAATCACTTGCCTATGGCAAAGTGATAGATCAATATTTGGCAAATATTTTAAATCAAATAGTTTAATCCATAAACAGCAAAACATATGCTGTCAAGCAGTGTCTTAGCCAGGATTTAGAAAGTGGTTGCCTAAAATTGGCAGTTGTAAAATTTTGGGGCGTCCAAATTTTTAAGGGGTATCACAATATACTCATATTTCAATCATAAACATGTATAAATTCAGCAAATTAAGGCATGATTTCATTAAACAATGTCATAGGAATTACAAGGAGGTGAAAAAATTCAATTATAAGCTTGAGATTGAGATTTTTGGAAATTCCACACTAAAAAATTTGGGTGTCCTGAGGGGTACTTTTTAAGGGTTTGGGTGTCCAAAAAGGCACCCAGACGCCCTGCTGGCTAAGACCATGCTGTCAAGTCTTAGCCAGGAATTTAAATATGCCTGTCCAAAACAGCAATTCCAAAAATTTTGCCCGCCCAGATTTAGCTACTAATCTACTTCAAATGCTTATAATAACTACATGTAATAGCCTATTGCATCAAAAAGGGCAATCTACTCTTCAGCCTCATCCTAGAATATGGTTTGTTAAGAAATATTTGGTTATCACCACTAAAAAGTCAAAATCAAAATATCCTTCATAAAACTTTTTTTCCTGTCCAAAAGGGAGAATTTCTGGACACTGCCTGTCCCAAAGACAGGCTGAGCGTGTCCTGGTTAAGTCCCTGGCAGGGTGTTCATTTCCTTGTCTCTGTCTCTTGTCTTCTGCACTCCAAACCACATATGGAAAGTTGTCCTTGAGAAGTAAAATCATCTTTAATCAATATCAAAACAAAAACCAAATAATAGTAACTTGAACGGTGATATTTTTTTTCTCCCACAGGACAAGCCTCATACCAATGGAGAGATGAAGATCAAAGAGGAGGTCAAACAAGAGCCAGTTGAGGTCAAGGTCGAACCTGAAGAGGTCAAGGTCAAGGAGGAACCTGTCAAATCTCCTGTCAAATCTCCCATCAAATCTCCAAAGAAATCTCCGGAGAAGGTGTCCCCTGTGAAGGCGGAGCCAGAGGAGGATATGAGTGATGATGATGTGCCCCTGGTGAGTATGCATATACAACAGCATTTTAACCCCGCAATGACACTTACATCCCAAAGGGGTGATATCTTTTGAAGATATCTCAATGACAAAAGAATGTTTTGGAAATTATGTAAAAGTGAATTTTTGAGTAGATTTCAACCTCTTAACTCCCCTTCAATTGTTGTTGAATCTTTCAATTTTGGTCACCTAGGTAAACTGCCTGAAATTATGGATAACTCTTGAAATTTATTTATGTCAGTGTTAATAATGTCATTGATATGAAATTTTATCGATTCGATTCGATACGCCGTAACATGCTCGTAGGGTACAATT
Source organism: Maea johnstoni (assembly GCA_963942565.1). Taxonomy (NCBI): domain Eukaryota; kingdom Metazoa; phylum Annelida; class Polychaeta; order Spionida; family Magelonidae; genus Maea; species Maea johnstoni. Next base: position 2,854,840 of record OZ012688.1, on the reverse strand, counting down.
ATTTATAGGGATATCATTGATATCCCTTTTTTGCCCGAGTAAAGTACACCATTCCTTCCAATTTCTCTTACAAAAGCCTTCTAAAATACTTCAATATTTAGTCAGGGAGTCGCTTTGTGTTAGTTTAACAGGAAAATATCTGGGAAAAGTGTATTTTTTATTAATAATCATACGCCATCTTGGGGGTACAGAATATCGATTATTTCGATTCGATACCCAACCATTCGATTCGATTTAATTGACAAATTGAAAATGTCGATTTATCGATTTGTCGACTATCGATGACATCCCTAGTCAGTGTTAACCCATTCTCATCTGGATCCTACACAATGTCTGGTCCATATAAGAGGATCTTGAGAACTAAGCATTATAGACAAGTGTGATATTCATCAAAACATGTGATATTTATGAATTAACTATTTTATTTCAGTCTGCTCGTGCTGCCCCAGTAAAGACTGAGAGCAGGAAGCGACCCGCCGAGTCTGAGGAGGATGACGATGATGACGAACCTCTCGCTGCCAGGTAAGTCTTCATTACTTAAAACCTTTATTAATTAGGCATATGTGATAATATCTTTACATGCATAAAACTCAACATTATGTCTGCTGCAATAATGTACCAGTTTTCCAATAATGTATTTTGTAATTGCATTTTGCTATTGCCAACTGTTTACATATGTTATGGATGTGCTGTTCTATACATGCATGAAATGAATAAAAATGTATTTAAAAATAAAGAAGGTTACTTTGCCTCAATTAATGAAACTACAATATTTTCCTAAGAATTTTAGTCCAATTTATATTTAATATGTGCAAAATTAACACAGTCTACATTAATTAATGTTTTACCACTATTGAATATACATACATATTTTTTAAGGATGGAAAAAGTAAAACAAGTGAAAAAGGAATCACGGCCAGCTGCCAAGAAGAGAAAGAGTTACGCAGAGTCTGATGATGAGGATGATGAAGATTATATGGACGAGCCTGTGGTAAGTTCAAACAAGGGTCACTTTAATCCATTCCTGCCCAGGGTCCAGAGATCTCCCTGTGAAGTGTCGTCTGGACCTCAGATAATAATGATGCTGATAATAATTACAATAATGATAATAATAATAGTAATAATAATAATAATAATGATGATGATTATAATAATTATTTGATTTTCGCTCTGGTCCTCAGATTTAAGCATTATACATGCACAGAGAACTTAGAAATTTATCATAAAATAATTGAAGGAGAGTTGTTGGTAGGGTTTTGATCAAAATTTATCCTTCAAATACGATAATATGCCTACAAGTGCCTGCTAAGCCCACAATTGACCTTGACATGCTGGCACCTGCAGGAGGTGGGAAATATGGCTACACCAGGCCCTGAGGCAGAACCCGTCATATGCGTGTTTTGGACGGGTAGTTTAAGAGAATGAGGGCTCAGGGCGGGGCGGGTACATTTCCTGAGAACCCCTCTGGGACGGGTATATACACAGCCAAGAAGACGGCACCATTCACCACTGCTTCATGCCCGAGTCCCCGTGACCCAATTAGTAGCAAGTCCGCAGCGGCACCACGTGGTGCTGTTGATGAAGATAGTGGCCGGCGAAAGATAGATGTCAATACTCCCTATGGAGTTATCTACCTTTCCCAGCCATTCAATGGGCTTCGGCAGACCGGAAAGAGCATGATTATGCTCGCTGCTAGTTCAAAGTCGCCAGCCGTGGAGTTGACGATGTAGCCGGAAGTCGCAAAACAATATGTACCTCTCTCCGTGGGAGAGGTGATTACACTTCCTGCTAGGAGTGCGGAGTCCCGGCAGCTGTTTACACTCTGCTGGCTAAGACAACGTATCCATGGGATTGGTTCTAAAGGGACCTCATCCAGCTCTGCAAATCATTGTTGTTTGAGTGTTGCTAGTCAAGCCTCAGCAGTCACAGCTAGACAACTGACGTCATCCCTTCAATTGTATGTGGAAGATTCAAGATGGCTTTGATAACTTGGTATACAAGTATAAACATTCAAACATCAGCATTTCAGGAAACATGAGCAATACTAGTAGAGTATTGTAACATAAATGATACATGTAGATTATACTGGTCAACATATGCTGGTTTTGGATAGAGTGTACTTAGTATTAACCAGGTGAATGCCCCAGTCTCCAGAGGGGCCAGGGATAGTGTTCTGACCTTCTGCCATATTTTGCACAGACCCAACACCTAGGGCACCTTTTAGACGGCAATCCCCACCCATGGGGCCCATTTTGTGGACCATATTTTCTAGCCTTGTGTGCATTAAAAAATGAATTTGAAAATAACTTGTATTGTGTTGATTTGCACAACAAGTTCTAATATCCTTTGTTTGCCCACGGTTTGACAGCCACCTGGGCTTATCAAAAACAAGTAAAAAGGATATTTATAAGAATTTGGGGGGGGGGGGGGGGGTATTCATGGGGCAGCATTTCGGTGTATTAAACTGGATAAGCCCAACCTTGCCCAGCCATTTCCCTCCCCCCCCCTGCTCCAGGGGATTCAATTGACTGTGTATACTTTTGTAAATGAATGGGTTTTATTGAGACCTGCAGTCGTTTTTCACCAGGATGTATAATAGAAGGTTACAAATGTTAAATGCTGTTTAGTCTTTAAACCATTCTAGTCCTATTCTACATAAACTCGGCCAACCAGATTTTAGATTTTATTTGGGATAGGTTGGTTAGGAGTGAGAAACTTTTATGTGTCTGACCCACTATATAAGCCTTCAAGGATAGACTGATTCTGTATTGTATGGCATTTTATGATGACTATTGATTTAAATTGTATAATATGTATGTATTCATGATTGTACTTCATAAGCCTCTATGGCTGGCAAGATTTTTTTCCTGTATTCATATTATTATTTTTTGCTCAACAGAATTAATCTAGTGTAAAACCAGTAAAAGGGTGGTCAATGGTCAGGTTAGTTCCCAGTTATCCCACCATGGGAATACCTTATCAAAGGTGACTAGGGTAAGGGTTTTAAAGCATAAAGTTATATATTTGATGGTTAAGTAACACCAGGCATGTGGGGGTGCGGCAGACTTAAAAAGCTTAGATTTTTTCTGTATTGTACATATTTCTGTATCCTGTAAATGTCTTGCTTTTTGTTAGCTTGTGCTCTCAATTTTAAAATTCTATTCCTCTATCTCCTTTTTGTGTATATTTCTTTGAATGAATGTTTCTTTAATATTTCAAATTTATTCATTGGTTGAATGTATATATTTTTGGTGAAGAATTCCAGTTCTAAGTAGGCATAGTTCAATATTTATTTTTAGGACTTGAAGCAATCTTTTTTAGATTGTTGAAGAACCAGCAAGCTTTGAAGCCATCTTCTTCTGATTGTTTAAGAACCAGCAAGCTTTGAAGCCATCTTCTTCTGATTGTTGAAGAACCAGCAAGCTTTGAACTAAAAAATAAAAAATGTTAAATGATATTCTATCCCTGCTGTTTATTATATATCTGTATACATAAATAAACACTGCCATGCATTATCTTATCCCCTTTAAACACTTTTAATGAATATCAGTGCAAATATAATGGGTTGCTTGTATTTATCCTCCGTAGTATCCTTCAATGATCTATTTTAAAGATAAAATTTTCAATTAAAAAAAAAAAATTGTCATTTGGTATACTATCAAATAATCAAATAACCCTACTAAATCACCAATTGAGCTTCTAGGATAGCCCTGAGAATGCATCTCAGAGCATGTAGACCCTTTGGCTTCTGGGGGCCTTGAGCGGCCCCCAGACCCCCCGCCGTAACGGGCTCGCGCGCTGCGCTCGCTGCCTGTCCTCAGGACAGGCACTTTTTGGGGAAATACCTCATTTGGACAGGCATTTTCAAAATCCTAGCTAAGTCCCTGGGCTACACACAAAGAATATACACATTCTCTGCCCATTGGGCCCCAATTGGATTGGGTCTCTATAATCGATGGCTTAAAACATGTATTTCCTTTTATATAAGCTGGCATGTATTCTGGCTTTAATGTTTCTTGAAGTAGCATGTACTAATCCCAGTGGAAACTTCACTTTTTTCAGGCCAAAAAGAAGAAAACGCCCGCAAAGAAAACTCCCGCGAAGAAGGCAGCCGTAAAGAAGGAGGTAAAAAAAGAGGTGAAAAAGGAGGAGGGAGGAGCGCCTGCCAAGAAGGGCAAGAAGGAGGAGGTCAAACAGGAAGTGTGGAGATGGTACGTATTTTATGGTATTTCATCTATTTATTTATTTCATTGGGAAAATTTTTTCCCCAATTTATTTTCTTCTGAATTTTCCTGTTAAAGGTGGTGATTACGGGTGGTTAATTTTTTATTGGAAAAAACTGTCCCTAAAATGTCCTTTTCTTATATACAATTTAATTATTCTTACCCCAATATCAATCCCATGGCATTTTATAAGGATATTATGCATTATTTAAATAAGACAATAAGTAAATACATGTTTGTGGTTGTAATCTAAGTATATTGTGGTTTCCCTTGAAAAATTGGACGTCCCAAAATTTTACAATGGGCAATTTTGGGCACCCAGTTTCTAAATACTGGCTAAGACCCTGAACATAGGTCTCTCTCTCATTGCTAAAGATGTAGTGGAGAATGAGAATAGGTTGTTAATGAAGATTTTTTTGTCGGCATTGTTGCGGTTTACAGGTGGGAGGAGGAGAAAGTTGACGATGGCACTAAGTGGAAGTTTTTGGAACATAAGGGACCTGTTTTTGCTCCCGCTTATGAACCCTTACCTGACAATGTTCATTTCAAATACGATGGTGAGTGTGATGTACTAGCTAGCGCGTACAACCTGTAGGCTGGTGGTCTCTCTATGCATCCTCAGTCTACATGCACATTAGTCATAGTGTAGTCATAGCTTTTAGTCGTGTATCGGTGTCTTTGCTTGCACTTGCCTTTTCTTTTGTAGCTACTCATTTGGCTGTGGTATCGGTTTTGGATATGCATAAGTGCTGCCATAATTGATTAAAATGGATTGTTTGAGATTTTGGTAATTTATTTTTAAAAATTTGTGAGGGGAGGGGGAGAGCGGAAATTGATATTTTCACTTATCTTGTTTATTGCACAATATCTTCTGGGATATTCTGTGCAAGACTAGAAATACAAAGGGGCTGTTGGTGACAATAGCCTGTATTGCACTGTTAAGGATAATCGATGGGTCTTTCAACCTTTTTATAACTATTGTAATAATTATCCAACCTAAGTAATGATCTTTTGGCAGGCTTACTATGGTATCACTTACACATGTCCACTGTAGCTTATTGTACACACTAAGTATTTAGAGCATTGACAGGAGCAGCATAATTTTAAAGATCAATTGATCTTGGGGTTGCCTGTATTAATATGCATACTGTTTTGCTGTCTCCTTTCAATACTCTGTGCATCGTAGAAGGTGTGGATACAGGATGGGATTCTGAAGTTTGGCAGCCGCATGCCATAATTCAATTATGGAACCTTCCATTTTCATACAGGGATTGGGGGATTTAACCAGTTTCACATTATCGTAACAACGTTTGTCCAAAAAAAAAATGAAATGAGAAATATATTTGTGGTTGTAATATCACTTTCTCCATAGTTTGTATTTATTATGACGTGTAAAAAAAAAAGACAAATAGTCACCATTTTCATAGGAGAAATATCACCTTTGGCTGAAAACTGACCCGCTTTTTCTAAAAACAAATTCTTCGCCTTTAGCTAGTCACTAATAAGCCACAATATGGCAGAAGTGTGACGAAAAACCAAATTCTGAAATTCATGGGAACAGTGTTAACTATTTTTAGCTTCAACTGTAATAGTCCCATTTTATAGAGGACTCCTGTATCCTTCCTCCCTTGCACACTGGTAGTAGTAGTTGTTGTCGATGTAGTCGTAGTTGCGTGTTTGCACCGTGCTGTCTGAACTCTTCTAGGTGGGAGGAGAAAAGGGAGGACAACGGCAGCAAGTGGACAACACTGGAGCACAAAGGGCCTATGTTTGCCCCGCCCTATGAGGTGCTGCCCGATGATGTCCACTTCAAGTACGACGGTAGGTCGCCCCCACGCACTGTTTCACCCGCCACAATTCACACACCCACACCTAGGGCTTGGCGCCTTTAAAATTTTCATGATGCAATATAGATTTTTCTTTAACGATACAATATGTTAATGATATTTTTAATTTTTCCTGCCTCCCAAAGACCTAAATTTGTTAAATTTAGCAGTTAACTTTACACTATTTCACTTAGAAAATAACCATCTGCCTTTGTGTGGAGATGTCCAGGTAGCAGTTAAGTCAATTTTATATCATTAAGCAATATACGTATCACAGATCTTAAACGATACGGTACTCTTTTCTTTGTTTGATTCTTGATGCCGTACCATTCCCTAGACTATCTGCTAGGATCTGTTCCCACCGTCATAACACCCCTCTTTTGGCACATACCCATTGATTGCCTTAATCCTGGCCCGCTGTAGCAACAAACACTATTGTGGCATTTTTTTCATTTATACGTAACTAAGAGTGGAATTTCTCCTTGTAATTTTCATCTGCTGTACATCACAGTCATGCTTAGTGTATCCTCTGATGAGAGGAACCAAACAGTCTTGAAATAAATGTATGTTCTTTGTTTTCATGTTGCATGTTGGATTTGTAAATTTACCTCTTTATTCATTTATCTATTTTAATTGAAATGTGAAAAAAAAAATCTAGAAGTACCAAGACTGAACATTCTACCTATTATACTATGTTTTCTGGCCACTTCCATTGTAAGATTTATATTTTCTTTTATTTCCACCCATTTCTTTTTACTTCTTGATGGATCCTATTCTAACTCTGCTTGCTCAGCTTTGCTTTACCTTCTTTCTCATGGATTTGGAGCATCTTTAAATCTCCTCACAATGCACCTGTTAGTAGTGATTCGCACCATTATAATTTTCATGATACGATGCAATATTGTAATTTCCTTATTGATACTATACCTTAACAATATTTTTAACAATACATCCTTCCTTCCAGAGACCTAATTTTGTTAAACTTAGTACTTTCAACTTACTATTTCGATACAACAAAAGAAATTCCCATTGAATACCAGTGTTTGGTATCATATTGCCTACTGGTACCTATCCCTACTTGTTAGTACAGGACCTGACATCAAGGCGAGTCCCTTCATCTGGGACGAATTAACTAATATATCTAATAAGTTAAGTTTGTTCTATTATCCACAATGGGTTAAACATTACGTTTAACTAGTAAAGATAATTTCATTTCTCCTCAATGGACGACTTAAATTACCCAGACCTTAGGTCTGCCCAATTATTCTCATAAAGATATTTTCCTTTCATATTTTGTCTCTTTTAAACTACTTAATATGATAGCATGAGTTTTATGATAATGAAAGCTCATTTAAATACTTACTTAAGTATAGGCTATCATCCACTTGACCATTCCAAGCCATGTTTTTATGCATTTTTATACTTAATTTTACAATGCTAGTTTTAAAAATAACACATTAGGACACCTAAACATGTTCATGAGGAATTTCTATAAATGCCTTTTTCAAGCAAATAATTGAATTATGTATTTATATATTCAATTTTATATTTCAATATTGAATCATGTATTTATATATTGAGAAATGTATTTGTGTGCTGATTTTTGAGATGCTAGTTTCAGCAAGAAGCTTATTGTGTTGATTTGCAGGTAAGGTGATGAAGCTGGAGCCGAAAGCAGAGGAGGTGGCCGGCTTCTACGCCAAGATGTTGGAGCACGACTACACCACCAAAGAGGTCTTCAACAAGAACTTCCTCAAGGACTGGCGGAAGCAGATGTCTGCAGAAGAGAAGGCTACTATCACGGATATTAGCAAGTGCGACTTCCGCCAGATGCACAAATACTTCACCATGTTGTCTGAGCAGAGGAAGAGTCGCTCCAAAGAGGAGAAGAAGGTATGTTATGATGTACCATATACCGTGTTAATTTTTGCGCTCATGAAATAATAGGCTCGGCACGGATGTTGATGTCAGATAACACGGATGTTAGATATCCATATGAAGGTGTGCTGTTTAGTTCTATATTTATAAATGGTAATAACAGGGGGGGGGGGGGGGGGGGGGCTGACCACAATGGTGCAATATTTACCAGGGAAGCTTTATTTAGGAAATACTTGAACCCAACCCAACCCCCCTTCAAAATCATTTCTGTATAACTGGTATTTTTACAGGCATTTAGTTTTTGCTATTTTCCTAGCCCATGATAACGCAAAAATAACATACTTTGAATAAATATCCTGCTTTATCCTGGTTTAGTAGTGCTTGAATGTGAAAATTTCAAGTAGCTCAAACTCCCTCTCAGCAGGACTGTAGAGCGAAATTATTAGCACTCTTTACCAGAGATTTGAAATTATGTGAGTAGCTCAAACACCCTCTCAGTAGAGCGAAATTTTTAGCACTCCAAATTAAAGTTGTATGCAGTATTCAATCCTAATTGATTTTCAAAAGAACCTTTGCTGCATATGTCAATTTTCAGGCCCTGAAAGAGGAGAATGAGCGGCTGGTGGAGGAGTATGGCTATTGTATGATGGACGGCCATAGGGAAAAGATCGGCAACTTCAGAATTGAACCTCCGGGATTATTCCGTGGTCGAGGTGACCATCCCAAACAGGGCATGCTCAAGACCAGGACGATACCGGAGGATATTATCATCAACTGCAGCAAGTGAGTAATATCATTAGGTGATCCCATTGTGGATGTCTTTCAGAAGCCAGATGTATTGCATGAGACTGATTGCTGATGATAATAGATATTGCTATTGTGGAAATGTGATATGGCCAGATATTTGCAAGAAGCCAGCCGTATCCTGAAGGGTGTATGGGCATCATTTGCACACACAAACCTTAAAAACGATCACACGTCAGGACACCTTAATTATTATTTAAAGAATTTCTGTGAATGTCAATCTGAATCAAATAATGTCTTAATGTGTCTTTCTTAAAACATTTTCCCTACTAATGTTCTTGCTTGAAAAATATCACCAAAAGTGTCTTTCTTTTTGGTGAGCATTAATAAATTAACTTAATTAACTTTCTAATAAAACTGCTTATAAGCAGGATGAGATAATTAGAAAAAAAAGCTTATTTCTTGCTAGCATTTACAGGGATATTTCTATTTCTCTTTCTCCAGGGATTCCAAAGTTCCTGAGCCCCCTGAGGGTCACAGGTGGAAGAAAGTCCAGCACGATAACACTGTCACCTGGCTGGCCAGCTGGACAGAAAACATTGCTGGTTCAAACAAGTACATTATGCTGAACCCAGCCTCTAAGATCAAGGTGAGTAAAAAACATGCTGGGTATGAAGGCTACCCATCAATGCCTGCAAGAACCAAGAAGAAAACTCTTTTGGTCATCATCATAATCATCATCGAGAAAATCATTGGAGATATCACAATGAAATGACACCCTCAATTTTCTTGTTGATATTTGTGAATTCAAGTTTTATTCTGAAGTTATGAAGATGATACTTTTTGAGAGGTACTTAACCCCAGATGTGTTCACAGATATTTCTTGTTTTATAAAGATATCATCAGTCACATGTTTGCTATGTTTCAATCTTAAATAGCATAATTTCTGGGAAAAAAATGCATCAAAATATCAGTATCTTATCTGTATGTTTCAGTACTTAGTCCTAGATATAATTTCCATTGCACTTGCCATGTTGGTAAATTTTAAATATGTTTCTTTCAGGGTGAGAAAGATTGGATGAAGTACGAGAAGGCCAGAGAGTTGCACAGCCACGCCGACAAGATCCGCGCCAATTATCGGGAGGACTGGAAATCCAAGGAGATGAGAATAAGGCAGAGAGCAGTGGCCCTGTACTTCATAGATAAGGTAAGGAGATGAGAATAAGGCAGAGAGCAGTGGCCCTGTACTTCATAGATAAGGTAAGGAGATGAGAATAAGGCAGAGAGCAGTGGCCCTGTACTTCATAGATAAGGTAAGGAGATGAGAATAAGGCAGAGAGCAGTGGCCCTGTACTTCATAGATAAGGTAAGGAAATGAGAATAAGGCAGAGAGCAGTGGCCCTGTACTTCATAGATAAGGTAAGGAGATGAGATGAGAATAAGGCAGAGAGCAGTGGCCCTGTACTTCATAGATAAGGTAAGGAGATGAGAATAAGGCAGAGAGCAGTGGCCCTGTACTTCATAGATAAGGTAAAAAGCTGAGATGAGAATAAGGCAGAGAGCAGTGGCCCTGTACTTCATAGATAAGGTAAGGAGATGAGAATAAGGCAGAGAGCAGTGGCCCTGTACTTCATAGATAAGGTAAGGAGATGAGAATAAGGCAGAGAGCAGTGGCCCTGTACTTCATAGATAAGGTAAAAAGCTGAGATGAGAATAAGGCAGAGAGCAGTGGCCCTGTACTTCATAGATAAGGTAAGGAGATGAGATGAGAATAAGGCAGAGAGCAGTGGCCCTGTACTTCATAGATAAGGTAAGGAGATGAGAATAAGGCAGAGAGCAGTGGCCCTGTACTTCATAGATAAGGTAAGGAGATGAGATGAGAATAAGGCAGAGAGCAGTGGCCCTGTACTTCATAGATAAGGTAAGGAGATGAGAATAAGGCAGAGAGCAGTGGCCCTGTACTTCATAGATAAGGTAAGGAGATGAGATGAGAATAAGGCAGAGAGCAGTGGCCCTGTACTTCATAGATAAGGTAAGGAGATGAGAATAAGGCAGAGAGCAGTGGCCCTGTACTTCATAGATAAGGTAAAAAGCTGAGATGAGAATAAGGCAGAGAGCAGTGGCCCTGTACTTCATAGATAAGGTAAGGAGATGAGATGAGAATAAGGCAGAGAGCAGTGGCCCTGTACTTCATAGATAAGGTAAGGAGATGAGAATAAGGCAGAGAGCAGTGGCCCTGTACTTCATAGATAAGGTAAAAAGCTGAGATGAGAATAAGGCAGAGAGCAGTGGCCCTGTACTTCATAGATAAGGTAAAAAGCTGATAGTTGTCAGCTATTCAGAAAACTTGTCAACAACTTTTATCATGAGATTTAGTTTTGTTTTCTTTATGCAGCAAGCATATTTTCAGACATTTCTTGAGAAAATTTATTATTGATATCTGCTTTCTGTGGTACCCGGAGGTTCGGAGGTTCGGAAAGGGATGTCCCCTAAATCTAAGGCTAACAGTTGAGTATAGAATCCTCATTGAGAGTTGCCATAAAATGCACTGGGATAATTTACTGATAGTTCAAAACTATGTATTATCTTTACACATGTACTGAAGTAAAATGTTTTCATGTCTTAGTTTATAAGTTGAAGCAGTGATATTTATTTATTTGATATTAAATTGTTATTCTATTTTTTTTAATTTGTTCTTCCCTTTATCATATAAAGATGACTATGCATTCTGATGCCAATCTTCTCCACACTTTCAGCTGGCGTTGAGAGCTGGTAACGAGAAGGAAGACGGCGAGTCGGCCGACACCGTGGGCTGCTGCTCCCTGCGAGTGGAGCACTTAAAGCTGCACGAGGAGAAGGATGGGAAGGAATACGTCGTCGAGTTCGACTTCCTCGGTAAAGATTCCATCCGCTATCAGAACAGCGTCCCAGTGGAGAAGCGCGTCTTTAAGAACCTGCAAATGTTTTCTGACAATAAACAGGGAGGTGACGATGTCTTTGACAGACTCAATGTAAGTATTAAAGGTGTCTAATGGGGTAAATTTGGGAATATAAGGTTAATATATGATTATAAGGTTGTCTTGTAATTGTTACCTTATCTTAATGCCTTAACAGGGCAACGATGTCTTTGATACGCTCAATGTAAGTTTTTAAGGTGGCTTATGGGTTTAATTTGTGAATATAGGGTCATTTTGTGATTGTTACAAAAGTTAAAGCCTAGACTTGGTGGTGACAATGTCTTGGACAAACTCAACATAAGTACATGTATTTAAGAGTATTACCAATCGAAAGAGCAATAATATATTATGTTTGAAATTGGGCAAAACTCAATTCATGTAAAAGGTAAGGGACATTTTTCAATTGGAAGGATGTTCACTTCACAATGTTTTCTTACATCATATTAGACCTATAAGTACATGTAATTGATTTCATTTTTTCAAAAATATAAATATATCATGAGCACAGTTATGTGACAGCATTAATACTGCACTAACTGAATTTGATTATTTATGAAACAAAACAAAATGAAATTCTGAAATAAGGACTATATATGGCAAACACATATCAAGGGTGTTGCAGTATTTATTTCTTTTTCTTATTGATTATACAGCAGAACGGTTTATTGTATTTATGTTGGAAGTCTACAAGCGGTTGGACTGAATGAGTTTTCCATTGATTGTAGACTGCCATTTTGAACAAGCATCTCCAAGAGTTGATGGAGGGTCTGACGGCCAAAGTGTTCCGTACCTATAACGCCTCCAGAACTCTGCACGAGCAGCTCAAACTCCTCACCAATCGTAAGCAACCTTCTATTTATATTTATTGTACACATTATGTATAGTATGGGTGTTCGTATTAGGCCTAGAAATTTTGTTCGTTTCCTGTAACAGTGTGAAAAAAATAGGGTAGGTAGGTCATGAAATATATATTTTTGGATTATTTTTTTTAGTAAATGGAATAACTGACTTCAAAACGTACTACTTAAAAACTTACAAGCAAGGCATAAAACAGATTATGTACTCTCCCCCCCCCCCCCCCCCCCCCCCACACACACACACACACACACACACACACACACACACACAACCCACACACACCCAGCCCCTAAATTTATAACACTGGAATACAAGTTTCAGAACTTACCATGCCGGGCAAGTAGGTTATGATTTTAACTTTCCCGACTTAATTTCTGGGCCTGAAATAAGTTATAATATATATGCCAGAATGTCATGTATTCTTTCTCATGTCGTTAATGATTGTAAAACCATTGTTGCATTGTTAGCATATTTCTAGATATTTGTGCCATTTTTCTGCATAAAAAATGTGTAGTGCTCAGAAAATCAGCTTGCCCATTCGGGCAAGTGAAAACTAAAATGTACTTGCGCGAAAGCCCTGTTTTCAAAAATTCACTTGCCTGGGCAAGCGGGCTTGCACTTATGTCGAACCCTGAGTTTAAACATACTTCACATTTTTCTTTCTAGCTGAGGACCCAATCGCTGCCAAGCTGTTGTCCTACAACCGAGCTAACCGAGCTGTGGCCATTCTGTGTAACCATCAGCGTGCAGTCCCCAAAAACTTTGATAAACAAATGGAGAACTTGCAAACCAAGGTATAGTTATTAAAAAGCATAATAGTCAGCAGGACATAAGAGGCAGTTTCTTGTTCAGGTTATTCAGTTCTAGTATGGGAAGACTTTGCAATTTCAATGCATTTTGTACATGATCTTATGATCAAGATATTACATCCCAAACTCAGCAGGACATGCAAGAACGTTGCTTGTGACTTGGGGTTAGCGCCAGTTTCCTCCACTACTTACAAAAGTTAGTCTGAATAAGGCAGAGAAAGGGACAAAAAATACTTTCTCATTATAGTAAATTTCGGTTTACCTGTACAGCATCGATTTTGATTGCTTTTGTTTCACCTTGTGTTCATTGATGCCAAACAGGACCTTGATCTGTATTTTTGATCGGTGAATAAGTAGCTTGGACTTTCCCAGTTTAGTAAATACCTGTGTACCATAAATTTTGATTAGTTCTGTTATGCCTTGTATAGATTTGATAGATGAAAAAGTAGCTCTGTCTTTCCCAGTTAAGTACATACCTGTCTACCTGCATACCATAGAATCTAATTAGTTTTGTTTTTCCTTGTGTAGATTGATGCCAAAAAAGACCTGATCAAGGAGTCAAAGAAAGTGTACAAGGCCTCCAAGGCAGATTACAAGGCATCCCACTCCGACAAGAACAAGACGTAAGTTATTGTCATATCTTTTGAAAAAAAAAACAAGTTCTGAAGACGGTCACACCAAATAAATAACTGATCTAGAGGCAATATGTCATATATAAAAGAAAGATGGCTCAAGAAAAAAAATCATATATAGGGATCATATATTTTTTATAAAACCCCGTTTCCAGATTCCATGGTATGATACTCATTTGTCATAATGATAATTTTTTTTAAAGTAGATCAAAAGAGCACCTGTCTGTGAAGTCTGCTAATTTGGTTGCTCACTTCACCATCATCAAAACCTTCCTAATTAATGCTATAGATAAATTACATCTTAAGTGTTAATGCTCGTTTAGAATGGTGGATAACAAGCCTAGTGTCTTTGAGCTCCTGGAATTAGATAAATGGATGGATTTTTTTTCTTAATCTTATATATGATTCTTTCCTTCATGCATTACATATAATGATATCTAGAAGGTTCCTGGAATACAATTTAACCCTTATGCTGCTGGTAACTAATTTTGCCATTACAAAATAATGCAAAAATCCTAGAAAATGACTGAAACCCTGGCAAATGGGTACTCATCTGAGAGTGCTCAGCGAGAGCTTTCAAATGAATACCAACATGACTGGGTTTAGATGGTTTTCAAAGATCTTTGTGTCCTTGTGCTTTGGACAAAAGTAGCCTCAGCATTGGAAGGGTTAAGGCCTCAGTTTCTTTTCATAATCTTGTATGATTCTTTCCTTCATGCAATACATAATGAATATGTTTTGTCTTTAGTTTGATGGACAAGAAGAAGAAGGCTGTTGAGAGACTAGAGGAACAGCTTGTTAAGCTGGAGGTACAAGCCACCGACAAGGTAAGCCTTCAGTTAAACCAAAAATAAATTAGTACTGTAAGTAGAACTATAGTAGGGCCTTGCCCTGTTACACTGTGATAAAGGGGCTTAGCCGGGACCTGTCTTAGCCTGGATATAGCTAAGGTATAAATTGGCTTTTTTGACACAATAGGCTATTAAATGAAGTTGGTTTAAGGATTTGAAGTAAATATAGATAAGTGGCTAAATCTTGGCGGGCGGATATTTTGGAATTGCTGTTTTGGACAGGCATTTTGGAAATCCTGGCTAATTCTTATGGTCTTATATCTCTCTCATGATAAAAACAAATTGAAACTGTTCTCTTTTCTTTTTTGTCCAGAATCACCTAAATTCATTTCTGAAGGGGAACCAATTTTTAGGCTTAAAGGAAAAGGAACCTTGATTCTTATGGCTATTTGTTATTTACCCATAAGAGAACTAAATTTATATTACCTTATTTATATAGTCTTATTTCTCTTTCAGGATGAGAACAAGGAAATTGCCTTGGGAACCTCCAAACTGAACTACTTAGATCCACGTATCAGTGTTGCCTGGTGTAAAAAATGGGATATGCCACTGGAAAAAATTTACAACAAAACACATCGGCAGAAGTTTGCCTGGGCTATTGACATGGCTGATGAAGACTTCGAATTCATATCATAATGAAACTCTGTCTTAGCCTAATCATGAACTTAGAGAAAGAAACGTAGATTTGATGTTCATCTTTTACTCGGTTTCCAGTTCACCATATACTGTTAACTTTAACACAAAGATCTCAATACACAGGTGTAGGAAATTATCGTTCTGAGGAGGAATAGTTGAATTTGTGCCGACTGTACAGACTCAATGTCTAAGTAAAAACCTGTATATTTTTTAAGGTTCACTCGCTTCTTCGATGAAGTAGTATTTAAAGGCAGGATTTGTGTAAAACTCATGATTGTATGGACACCTTCAATACTCTCCTTGCAGAGATTTTTATAGTCATGCCTCTTCCGAGGCTACCTGTCTGGATCGACCAGTCATTCAACACCCCCTGTAGGAAAACAAAACAACTACAGGAAACCCTGCTTACCAGTCATTTAACACCCCCTGTAGGAAAACACAACAACTACAGGAAACCCTGCTTACCAGTCATTTAACACCCCCTGTAGGAAAACAAAACAACTACAGGAAACCCTGCTTACCAGTCATTCAACACCCCCTGTAGGAAAACAAAACAACTACAGGAAACCTTGCTTACCTTGGATTGTTACGTAGCCTGGACAAACGTCCAAAATCATTTCTATTTACTTAAGTGAGTTGTAAGTAACTTGGATTTCGGTTACCACATTTTTCAGGTTTTTTGCATCGTTTTGTAGCGGCCAACTTTGTACCATAGGGAAGTGAAGAAGTGAACTTCTGCCCTTCATTTTTGATGTCTTTTCTTGTACACCAATAAGCCTGTATTCAGATTTCAGAAGGGTAGATATATGAATGGGTGTTGGTGCCTTTGTTAAGTAATGTTGGTGTAGGCCACACGTTCTGTTTAGCATTTTCATCACTCATCACCATTCATACAAAAACAAGAGCATGTAATTTGTAGATATCATTATCAACTGTACTTTCATTCATTTTCATCATTTCATTGTGACAATAACTAATATGATCCAAAGAGTGAGAAGAGACACATGGTTTGAAACATGCAGCAGTTCAGGTTTGCTATGTGGTTTTTACCCATTATCAGTGGTCAAAGGTGTTGCCTCCTTCTACAATGTCCCTGACCTCTGCTTGGGTTCAGTTGCCACATAGGTGCATGTGAGTGGCTTGCCAGTGACTTGGGATACTCCAGTTTCCTCCACCACCTACAGCTAGCAAGTCACAATTTATAGCCTACATATGGCAGGAAATATTATAACAATTGAAGTTTCTAAATTCCATTATTGGATTAGACCAAATTAGGCAGAAAAAAATGACAATCTGAATTCTTAGATTCCATCATATAGTGTGAAATGTTGAGATTTTTTAGGTTTTATAAGTAATTAGTTGAGCCCTTCTTCCAGGTTGCTACCACTGCATATTCCCCTCTCCATTTTTTTTATCCAAGTTAAAGATATACTTTTAAAATAACTGAAGGAAGTGGGCCATTTGAAAGATTTTAGACGGTGTACATTACTTAACATTATTATCTGCAGGGCTAAGATTTACTACATCGGCAACCACATAGGTATTTCACTGCCAAAATTTAAACAAGTTTTAGTGGTATGGATCCAACAGATTTCTGATGAGGGCCAGTGTTTTAATCTTCAACTATTTGGATTAAATTGTTAGAACTTGGTGCCCCTAGGTACGAGTTATCGTTGCCTTGGGAATGCTGCACACGGCTTGACAATTTATTCTATGGCAGTATGTTGTTATGAACTCACAGGCAACCTGCCTTTGGTATTTGTATAATTATTTATGTATTATCATTATTATTGTTATTAGGGTCAATGTCAAACATGTATGTAGACTCACTATAAAGTAAGGATACGTTGGCTCACCTCATACCTTACATAGGTGGTGTATAGGGCTAATATATATATATATATATATATATATATATATATATATATATATATATATATATGTATGTATGTATATGTATATATACATATTTATATATGCAGACTCACTGGAATGTAAGGATGTGGTGGCACACCTTAATCCCAAACATAGGTTGCATATAGGGCGAACCCTTTAACCATGTAATGCCTCAAAGTGACTAGACTATGATATATTTTTCATCAAAGCAATACTTCAGAAAATATTTGCCCAAAAAAATGCCTTTTAGCTAAAGCTAATTTTGTTCGAGGCACAAGGATGCAAAGATTTTTGAAAACCGTCTAAACTTGGTCATGTTGGTAATCATTTGATAGCTCTCGCTGAGTCCTCTCAGATGAAAACCCATATGCCAGGGTTTCGGTCACTTTTTTAGATTTTTTGCATCTTTTTGTTTTGGCCAAATTAGCCACCAGCAGCTTAAGGGTTAAGCCTTATTTCCAAGTTATCTCTTATAGAATGAAATCCTTTAAGACTATAAGAAGAGTAAGATCATGTCACAATATTAGTAAACGAGGAAAGCAGATTTCCCTAGCGTTCGGTCCATCACAATTTAATTGCACCGTTTACTGAACACCAAGGCTGAGGGTGATTTCTACAATATACAGCCTAGAGCAGATGATTTTATAAGTAGCTCCAGTTTTAGTTCATAGTTCATTAAGATATAGATTCACGCATGGTTAGATGTAGATTATTTTAGCTTAACATAAGCAAGTGCTTGTAAAAAAATATATAAAAAACAGTTCTCACCATTGATATTGAAAAAGAAATAGAAAACTCTTACAGCTAGGCAATTGGTTTGGATTAGTGTATTACATGTTAGTATGTAGAAACTAAAACGATATCGCTCTATTTTTTTTCTCAGCCATAGGCCCAGTAACTCTTAGCTGTCCAAGCCAGGACAGTGTAACTGGCCCTTGGTTAACTTAACCTATTCATGCCTGGAGATCTACTTGATGGATGTCCTCTGGACCTGTCATACTTTTTGAAAATTCTAGAGTGAAGCATTAATTCGCAAACTATTTGAAGGAGATGTGTAGATAAAGCTTTAATGAACATCATTCCTTCAAATATGTTTCCACTATTACTTTTGTTCAAGAGATATCACCAAAAAAGGAAGGTGGTTTCGGCTGCTACAGGCATGAATTGGTTAAGCATGGAAGTGAGGAGGTGGTAGTGGATAGGTTAAAGTAATATGATATCAAAACTGCCACCTAAGGACTGCAGTTTTATTAATCATATTATTATCATCGTTATTATTATTCGTTTTACAGTATTACCTTTGCAAGGAACCTGCCTGAATCTTTACCCACCTTGAATCATCCTAACCCGTTTATACCCACTTCGACTAAATGCTTCTCAATAGAAATGCAAATAATGAAATCATAAATGTTTATTCCTAGTGTGAAAATGATAATTCTTATTACCTAACACAATCAATGAAAAAATCAATTATTTATTAGGCGCTTGTTCATATTGTTTATTCCCATGGTGGGCATAAAAAGATTGGGATGAACCAAACAGTGTCAATAAACTTGACCTTTTGTATTGTAGGAAATTTTAACAATGAAATGTTTTAGTTTGATTATGACAGACAGGAATCTGCTTCTAGGAACGATTGCTTGATGACCGCCGAGAAGTAAATATTTGACCATTGTTGTGTTAAATTTTAAGCCAAGTAATTTATATTGTATTTGCAACATACTGCAATCAAGAGTTCATCGTTTCTGTTATCAGGTAAGATTAAAGTGAGGGATCTTGGTGTGTATTGATAGCAATATGCATGTATAAATAAGTGGCTAAGGTTGGTTGGCCTATTCTCCCTATAAGGTATCGTTGGACACACAATCAAAAAGTGTAACATTTCTTATTTGAAATTTCACAGTTCTATAAGAAATTTGCATCCTTTATTATTTTCCTATAAAAGATTGTGTTATGTCTGGAGCAGTTCATCCTAAATCTTAGAGGAAAGGTACTAGAACCAACTTGAATGAACTTGAGTCTAGCCAATTAAGACTTACCAAGGGAAAATTTATTGATCCCTATTATGATACCTGAAAATACTGGAACAGATTTTTAAGTGCCCAAAATATTGGATGTTTACCAATGATATGATGACTAGAAATGTGTGTATTTCCTTTGTAAATAAACACTTACTCAGTATAAATTTGTTAAGTTATTTGTTTTTTATGTTTTTACATTCATAACAAAAAGTGAAAAGCGTGACCGTCAGGGTCTTAGCCAGGAATTAGAAACTGGGTGCCCCAAATTGCCAATTGTTAAATTTTGGGGCGTTTTCATTTCCAACGCAGGCCACAATATACTCCGATTGGAACCTCAAGTATGTATTTACTTATTGAAATACGGAATAACAATTTTGTACAATGTCAAAGTAATTGTAGAGAAGAGAAAAAGAATTGATTATATAGTTAGAATTGAAATCTTCAGAAATTAATCACAGAAAGTTTTGGGTGTCCTGAGGCGGAATTTTTGAGAGTTGGGGTGTCCAAATGATGCCTTGCCGGCTAAGACTAAGGTGAACGTGTACATCTATGAAGGAGTTGATGGAACTGATACTTTATTCATACTTATGTAGGGGGGGGGGGGGGCGAGGAAGGGGTTCTTGGAGTGCAATGAACTGTTGCAAGTTCTAGGATTGCCATTACTCATAAGTCATAATCCACTGGCTTGTTGGCATTTAACCCCAATAATCCAGAAGGACTCAATTCTAGAAAGGAAATTTTGCATTGAGCATGTAATATTTTGATGGAAAACGCGAAGTTGTGCGGAGACAAGGTGCCCGCGACCGCATGTCAATGGCTGTTATAATTCTATATCACTATACTTTTCTGAGAACTGGTACAGTTGAGCTATTGTTGTAGTTAAATATGATCCCATGTTTTGAACCCATGTTATGTTGTGTGCAGCATCTTTGACTCAGCTTATACAAAGTATTAAATTGCCTGGAAGGACTTCCGAGGAAGAATACCTTGAGCATCACAAGAAGAACCTGCCAGAATGTAGTATGATTTTTGTGGTTAAAAAAGTGAAACAACATGCATAGTTTTCTTTCAAGAGAAGCTTTCATCTACAACTTTGGACAGCGGCCCCTCAAATTGTATAGATGTGTGCAGGGAACATCAATACAGGGGGAAGGGTGTCACATATTTTCTACTTTAACTGTTCAATTAAAAATCTCCATTTAAAATATATGATGAGATGCATTTTGGGTTGCCAATTTTAACAGATTAGCTTGAAATTTGTCATAGGTACATCTTAGAGTAGATTTTCCTAATTTGACCTATGCCTTTCAAAAGTTATAAAATCTGAATGTTGAAAAATGCACTTTTCTTATCATTTTCAACAAAAATTCTGAAAGAAACGATTTAATAGGGGTAATAATTAGAAAATGGTGAAACAACTAAGTAATTTATACTTTTATTTCATACAAGATGAAGATAAATCAAGGGAACAATCTGATTCTACATGCATTTTCACTATTGGTTAACTTATAATCCAGTTGTTTGTAGGCCCATTTTTGATTGGCTGATTGAATCTGTAATAGGTTGGCCAAACCTTGGCTCAAAGATAAGATTTCCAAACAGGCTCATTATAATGCCCACTACCTGCACTTAGTCACTTACACAGTGCATACGGTGAGAAGCCAACCAAAGCTTTATCTGATATAGGCGCACAAACACTTGACTCTGAGGGAGGAATTGAGGAAAAGAAAAGCATCTCTAACCTCCAATGCTAAGGCTACCAAAGCGCAAAGGTGCAGACATTTTTGATAATCATCTAAAGCCTGTCATATTGGTATTCATTAGATAGCTCTCACTGAGTATGCTCAGATGAGTACCTATATGCCAGTTATATTCCAGCTTCTTTGCATCAGTTTGTATTGGCGAAATTAGCCACAAGCAGCATAAGGGTTAACCCATGAATCCTTGAGTTGCTCACAAAATTGCTCTCTGTATCTTTGATACTTTTGACAATAACATTGGAATTAATATTGATATAAAAAAATATTTCAGAAAGAGTTGTTTGTAGTGATCTGACTAACATTTCTCCTTCAAATATCTCCCCAACTATGTATTTGTCTGATATTTTTTCCAAAAATCCTCAGGCCGCTGAGAGCATCAATGGGTTAACCATTTGCTGAGTTGCCTTATACAATGAAAATAAGAAATTAACACCTTGGATATTTTTTCCAATAACATACAATATTATAAACTGCACCCTGTTTGAAAGTGTGGTCAAGTCTGATATCCACCAGAAGTCATGCTTAATCTCACGAGGTGCGGAGGCGGTGCCAAGTGGGATACGGATGCAGGAGAGTGGATAGCAGGCCGAACCACACTTTCAAACAGGGTATAATGAATTTATCACCTGCTCTTCCATGGTTATAGTAAAAGAAAATCAAAAACATCACAATGCTTGCTACCATGTGATATCAATTATGGAATGATATTAACTTCAGATGTTCAATATTAAATAAATGTAGTGAGAACAAGTGCATGTCTAAAACCCATTGACCAATCAGCATCGGGAATTACAGCAGAGCAGGTGATAACAATTGATATTCCCTCAACAATGTGATACTTAAACAATAATTCTAAAAACATAAGCAGTAATAGTATATGCCTTATTTTCCTAAATTTAGCACCATCAACTTAAGAAAATTGCAAGTAATAGCAAACTGGCCAGGCAGAATGTAAGTCAATTTATATCCTCATTACCACTAAAGCAGATCTTAAGACACAGTGCTTATCACCATATGATATACATGTAGATATAGGTATTCGGTTTATAGTCTTGTATCCACCGAAGTGCTCACACAACCTTCCTCCCCTAGCAGGCCTGTACACACGGAAACCATTTCAATCCCCTGAGGGATATTCCAGAGCAGTTGGCAGCATATAGCGCACAAGCTCTAAGCACTGCCTTATTGATGCTAGCAAAATCTGTATTTAATATTGATCATATGGTGTACCGGTACCATACCTTAACTAAGACCAGAAATCAAATAATATGCATTCCCTTGGTCATGGTCATACCAATTTATTCTGACAGTAGACATTACAGTAATCTGAGTAACACTGGATATTGATAACAAATATATCTATTGCTATTCCCGGATACATAATTCAAACATATTATCAATCAAGTTTTGTTTTCAAGGTCCGTTTCAAAAAAAAAGAATTTAGTTATGTTATTTGTTCAAAGACTAAGAATAACAATTACCAAAAATATATGTACTGATAATGTATCGTTCTTTTGATATACCATATTATATTTTATTGTACATTCTATACCGTTTAACAAGGATGGCCATGATGCTTGGCAAGCTGGAAAATAAACAAAAAGCTTCTTAGAAATAAAATAAAAGTTATTCTAACACATGCAAATGGAGCATCTTAACCATCCTTCTTATTTCCATCCCCATTATCTTCGTTGACATCATTTCTAACTTTGTTATTGGTGACTTCTCCATTTACATCTTTGCTCTCTTCATCGCATGCTTCTTCTATAGCACTTTCTGTATTTGTGATAGTATCATCTGAATCCGAACCAGTTTCAGTTTCATCTCCTTCAGGTCTTCCACCAAATTCCTCCAAAAGCGCATTTTCAATAGAATGCCGCAGCCTCTGTTTTAATGCAGGTAGCTCTAGAAGTCTCAGCAACACTGCTTCACGATCATATTCAACATCATCTCGATCCTGAACAATATCTGTGACCATGGCGGATGCCATCTTCTTCACATGCTGATCATTAGTGTACAGATGGTCTGCTTTAAGGAATTCCCCAGCAAGCATGTAACACTTCCAAAGCTGCCCCATCAGTATGAAGTCAGGACTTTCCTTTCTTTCATGGCATTCCCTTACAAAATCTAGGATTAGGTGCATCTTGTGCGGAAAATTTGTGAGAGCCATCACAGTAATTGGTGGAAAGATGATGACAATATCGTCAAAATTCATTCTCTCAGAATACATAGACTCCATATACTCAATGGCATCCTCGATTCTCCCGCTGTTGTAGTAGGACTGACAGAGATAATGGTAGAATCGTTTCTCTGTGCAGAGAGAGTTGTCCAAGACAATGTTTTTGAGTTCTAGCATTTTCTCCACCTCCCCCAGATTCCCCATCAGCTGAAGGAGACTCACAAGGGTGCTTCCTGAGGGCAGTTCCTTGTCGGCAGATTCCACGATCAGATCTGTCGCCTCCTTCAGCAACCAGTAATCCATCAGCTTGATTACCTTCTTGTCAATGGTGACCTCGTGCTGCAAGTTTCTTGTGGTGGAAAATTCCCTTGAGATGCATTTTGGTAGGGAACATCCATAGAGAGAATCATGTTGAGATGGGTTGAACTTTTTGTCAGCACAAAGCACATGCTGCGAATTTCTGGTGTTGCTCGTGGAGAATCCCCTTGAGATGTATTTTGGCAAGGAATATCCATACTTGGGCGCATGTTGAAATGGGTTGAACTTTTTGTCAGCCGAAAGCATATGCTGCAAATATCTCGTGTTGCTCATGGAAAATCCCTTTGCAATGGAGTCTTGCTGGGAATATACATGTATGTTACAGTTTTCAAGTGGATCAAACTTTTTCTCCATATTAAACACATGCTGTATGTTTCTTATGTTCGTGTTACCCAGCAGAGGTTGTCCATTTAGGCTGTAATTTTGAGGTGGAGAAGTATAAATGACGCTTTGTGAATTTAGGTGGTACTGGTCATAATGCAGTGGTTCTTTGCCAGAAGATGTTGCCAATTCTTTTTGCTGATAAGTCTGCTTGCTTTGGAAATGTTGATCACCTTGAAAACAACTCCGCATCCATACTTGATTCAGCCTTGAACAATTATATCTCCATAAATGCATAAGTCGGTAGCTTCCCAACGAGGTTAACATCTTGGTTACTGGCAATTATATCGCCAACAGCTGAAACACCAACCGATCAACGGAATCAAGATAATGACTTTTGGTTTCGTTTTCGCTTTTTCCCCAGTGTCTCTTACAACAGTAATCACTCATGAATGGCAGAATGGCAGAATGCATCATCATTATGGACCACCTTCAACACGCCCGGTTTTACAATTGTAACACTTTCATTTCATTAGAGGACTGTCATTTGGTAGATGGATAGCCATTAAAAGAAATCATATAGTTTTGTTTGCACCTTCTCTAATGCAGTGGCTAGAAACAGTGTCAATCGAGAGTGGAAAATGACACTCACGGTTCCATGCTGACAGTGACAGTGGCCATTGCCGGGGAATCCCCAATATTATTGTCACGTGATTTTTACTTTCAAAGCGAGGCGAAAGGGAATCCCCGATAATAATATTCATCCCAGTGGATAGCTGTATCAGTTCATGTCTACCTCTGGGATATCGATGCTAGTATGCTGGCTTATGAATTGTCGACCCAAGCGAATAGCTTAAAAACTTAAGCTGCATACTGCAGATATATATATATATATATATATATATATATATATATATATATACTTACAAATACCATCATTAGGGGACATCACCCAAAAATTCAACCATTAGGGGACATTATAAAATTGTCTTTTTGGGGGGCTCTTAATGTCTGTAGACTGTTGTATGTTTGCAAGTGAACCACATATTATGTTTGCAGAAGGTATGATACAACTAGGCTGACAATAGGCAAAATATACATGAAGGTCCCCTAAAGTACGTCCCCTAAGATACATGTGATTTGGGTCTTGCAAAAAGCTTACCATTAGGGGACCTCGACTATATATACAATGTATATGTATATATATACATTGTATATATATATGTATCCACTGACAAATCCGATCATTAGGGGACCTTGAATACATATATACATATATTTACTAACAAATTGCATTATAAAGGGGACATATATACCAAAACAACAATTTGGGGAGGGGGGGGGGGGGTAGGTGGTCAGCTCTTCTAGTGTAGTGAGATTGACCTATCTGCACCAGTCTTGCGGTCGCGGGCGCCCTGTTTCCACACAACTTCGTCTGTCCCTCAATCCAAAAATTCACCTCTTGAATTGAGTCTTTCTGGGTGGTGTTTTACAGTATATGTTTACACATGTATATATATATAAATATATACAATATGATACATATATTGGACCCATATGTTTATGCAGGATTCGACATAAACACTCACCGCGGCTCATCTGCCGGGAAAAGTGCTTACGAGCGCCGGGCAATCAGCTGCCGAGCTGGTTCGTTTGATCAGTGGAGGTTTCTTCCAATGATCATTGAAAAGTAGTCTGGCAAGTGCCCATGTAAACTTTTTGTGCAGACCGGACCCATTTTCAGCCATTTTCAGGCTCCTAAAGTACGTCCCCTAAGATACATGTGATTTGGGTCATGCAAAAAGCTTACCATTAGGGGACCTCGACTATATATACAATGTATATGTATATATAAACATTGTATATATATATGCATCCACTGACAAATCCGATCATTAGGGGACCTTGAATACATATATACATATATTTACTAACTTTTTTTTATTAATCCATATATTTACATTCATAAATGCATTAATCAAACAAATAGAAATTCAATAACAATATCCCCGAATTTGTGCCTAATATATTTCCATTTTATGTCATTTTTACTAATATTTCGTAGGTCCCCTAATGGTAAAAGTTTAAAAATTTCGATCACAAATTTCCACTATTTAACTGCGAAGTTATGGAAACGTGGAGACGCATCTAAATCTTTATTCAATTATGTTCATTCTTAGTTATTCATTATAGGCTACAAAGTCCTGGTCTCCATGAAAACTGGTTTATATATATATATATATATATATATATATATATATATATATATATATATATATATATATATATATATATATATATATATATATATATATATATATATATATATATATATATATATATATATATATATATATATATATATATATATATATATATATATATATATATATATATATATATATATATATATATATATATATATATATATATATATATATATATATATATATATATATATATATATATATATATATATATATATATATATATATATATATATATATATATATATATATATATATATATATATATATATATATATATATATATATATATATATATATATATATATATATATATATATATATATATATATATATATATATATATATATATATATATATATATATATATATATACACATATATATATATATATATATATATATATATATATATATATATATATATATATATATATATATATATATATATAAATAAAAATAATTGTTTGGCGGGAATGACCCATATTTTTCACGCACACATCGCATTGTTGGGCACGTGAGTGTCATTTTCCACTCTCGATTGACACTGTTTCTAGCCACTGCATTAGAGAAGGTGCAAACAAAACTATATATATATATATATATATATATATATATATATATATATATATATATATATATATATCAAAGACAAAAAACGTCGAAGTTTACGGTGACGCATTGTCACCAGTGGATTCAACGAGACATCAGTTACCACATGCGTCGTGAGGCAACTATAGACAATGATACGCCAATAACTTGCATCACAAAATCAACCATTGCTGTCAACAATTTCTAGATATTTAGCTCATGGACAGCAACTTAGCGAATTACCGTTTCCATTTTGGGTGCAGTAGGGCTAAAATCCTGCAACACACTCAACTTTCGAATATTCCCGCAATAAATTATCTATAGACACGTGCACTAATTGTTTGGCGGGAATGATCCATATTTTTCACGCACACATCGCATTGTTGGGCACGATGCTGACGTTGTGTTGACCAAATAAACAAGAACAATCGAAATGTCTTGACATCTTCATGAAGTTTTAGGATTCGAACGAGACAGGTCAGACAAGTATCACTCGCACGTTTTGGCCCCCATTACCCAAGGGAGGATTTGCTTCACTGACGTGGTCGAGTTGGAAATAAAGACAATACAAGAGTCCTTGCTTTGGGTCGTGAGTATAAAAACTGAATCGTTGAACTATTTCAATCACAAAGAATGGTAGCGTGACTGCAGAACTGGTTTATTCTAAGCATATTACTTATGCATGTCCTTGCCGGACACTAGATTTCAGAGGAAATATAATCGGACCACCCTCTGCCCATGGAACGATGTCAGGGGTTGAAAGTCGTATACGTAAAATCCTGGAGGGTCAAACATCGACACATCCCGAAATATTGGAAAAACGTACGGATACTCGTGAGATCACAGGACCACACCAGAGTGAATGTAAAGAGACTATGAGAACCGTAACAGGTGTTGAGAAAGAAGCCCTTCTTCCGACAGGAGTAACCAGTACCCTTAACTCCGGATGCAATACTGACCCCACGGACACTAATTCTAGTATACCTCACACCAAACCACATTCTGAAGTTGCCGGAACTGAAAAAAGATTTTTGCCTACCAAAGGGCGGGTGGAAATAACTATCCGTCGGAGTCCTGCAAATAATACCAATCAAAAGAAAACTGCATCACTGGATGGAGATACCATGCAACTGAACGTGATGGACCCATTCTCTGTACAAAATGGACTACAAAAGACTTTGAATATGGCAGCATTTAGGTCTATCAGTGATGAAGCGATAGTGGCGCCACGTACGAAACAACCCTTACCTGCTGGTGAGGCGAAAGGCAAAGAACACCCCAAAATTGGCAAAAGACTGCCGAATTCGTGGCATGGGGCAATTGGTACAAGCGAGGAAGAAGATGATAATGATGCGAATTGTCTTAGGCCTAAATTTGGTAAAATAAAATTACCAAAATCTAGCAGGGCAAGAGGAATTTACATCAAAGATGTGACGAAAACACAAAGGGATGAGATAACCCATCCGACCCAATCGTCCAGTTCTGAGGAGAGCAGCGACCAGGACACGGATGACGAAAAGATAGAAGGCAATGATAAGACAAACGTCCAACAGGCGGATGATTCTCCGACAGTAAACTCTGAACTCACCAAGAAACGAATCACGAAAACAGCGCCATCTACCGTCCGACGTCAGAATCACTCACAAACAGCGCCATCTACCGTTCGACGTCAGACTCACTCGGCAGCGGTTCCCCTGTATCCGCAGCTCGTCGACCTGCTGAGTAAGGAGGTGCTAGGGCAGTGGAGCAGCTATCTCGACACGGACGACGAGACGCTCCACGCCCTGGAAAGCTCGAACGCTCGCCATTGCGGGTACTCAGACGAGGCGAGAGACATGATCGATGATCGATCGCGATACGTTTGGGAGATCATCGAAAATGTAAAACCATTTGCCTTCAGGGACAATGAAATCGATCTAAACCGATTCTTTTGATTTTGACATTTCTCGTAGATTTTTTTTCCGTTTTACTTATGTGACTGAAAGTATGGAATACCACTAGGCACTAGCCCCTTTCCTCGATGCATCGTTATAGTGTTGGTCATTAACCTCCCCCTTATCCGGAGCCGGATGTATATATTGGTTTCGGTTTATGGTTTCGCTAATAGACCATTTTCAATTGGCAAAAAGTATTACAATCAGGGTAGTGAAATAGCTATCACTTCTGAAATGCCCATCCCAGTCTTCCCCTGTCAAAGGCTACTGGCTGACTTCTTTGCATCGTGCCACTTTCGCTTTCGTTTGCTTGGTCGTGAACTTGGATATGACGGACTTTTGGCTATGACGGACCATAGGCTTGGCCTCAGTCCCATCCATGCATATAAAGTATGTGTCATATGTACATGACGGATTTTGCATATGACGGACCAATTTTCCTGGTCCCATTGAGTCCGTCATATCCAAGTTCGCCTGTATATATGAGTGTGTGTGTGTGTGTGATGAAAGGGGAACCGGGCACTGCCGGGCGTGTGTAGATTTAAAAAACAACAACAATGAAACCCGAAAACAATTTTGTGAAATGTCGCAGGGCTAGGACAATGCAAACTACTGCACACACGTGCATACAGTTGACCGGGCTTCAAAGCCAATACATTGACTTCATTATATTACCAACACGCCCTACTGATTTAAGTAAATACTGGTGCGAAGTTACACACAATTGTTAACTAATATTCCGCTATTTAGAACGGGTGTTTCAATCAGTGGTTTACCTATACGAAAGTAATGACCATTTTGACCATTTTATTACGACAATGGCATCAGTGTGTGTTCACGGCATTTGCTTTTTTGCAAAGGTATATTTTCAGAAAGGAGGGGAGTCACTTTCAGTCCAAAAATGAGACGTGTTAAAGATAAACATGACAAACCCATCTGTATATACCACCTTACAAATTCACAAGTACTTGCATCCAGCTAGGACGTCCGTCTGCCGATTGTGATAAATTAGGCAGAAATCCACTTATGAAAAAAAGGGTGTTAAGTCCAGTTTATCGATTGTTGAACTGCATGATATTATTCACACCTTGCCTCTTCAGTTAGAAATCATGTCAAGCCTTCCGTTTAATACGATCAATTCAAAAATTAATGTTCATAGCGGCCGTAAGCAGCCTGCCGATTTTGAGGTAATCTTGCAAACAAAAGCAAAGTTGGGAAAATATTTGAAGGGGATATGCAATTCAGAATATTAGCAACAACTCTTCTTAAACATTTTTTGAAATCATTCTCCATTTCCAAGATATTGTCAAAAGTATCCAGGCGACAGTTTCAAGAAAAATGCGTAAGCATTAATGGTTTAAAACGATGTCTGCTTTTTTCTTAGCTGCTGCGGTCGCAAGGCGGATTTCAAGTTGTCATGTACTACTATATTTTTTACTGGTCAATCATATGCATGAACTCAACTCAGGGAAGGTTATGTAGTTGACTAGTACACAGCTTTTTACTTCACCATGGTCAGCGCTGACAGACACCACTGGGTTCGTGAACATTTGTCACTTGTGCTTTTCGCAATAGATGGCAGCACCAAAGTGAATCAATTGAAATCAGGCTGAACTATCGTACGAGAGCAAGTTAAGATTGCAACCCTTATTTTTTAAGCAAAGAGTAGTAGCGGAGTAAGTTATCAACTGGTATATGCTATGCAAAAATCACAAATATAAGAGATAGACCCTGTCATGCAAGAGTTACTCAAAATTGTCGTCTGGTTCATTTATACGTTTGAAAATAAATTGAGAATGAAGTATGATTTTACAAACGATTTCAAGAAGAGTTGTTGATAGTTTTCTGATTAACATTTGGCCACTGCGAGCTTTTGTATGTGAAAATAGATGTGTTGCATTCAGTATAAGTCCATACCTGTAAATAATACAAAATGTAATAAACAAATCTGGGTATAATAGTACGATAGCAACTTATGTTATAATACATTGTATTATCATATTCTATTTGGTTCTACATATTGTTCTACTTCTTCTGTGATTTCACGAAAATGTGGTCAGCATTTATCAGAAAGTTGGTTATATTTCTCAAATTCGTATTAGATGTATGTTGGAATATGGATCTACACATATACTTTTTCTGAAAAGTTCCTGGTATTTCGGCCGAACAACATTTCTGTTTTACATATCTTTATCTACTTCCTTTGAGATTTCACGAAAATGTGGTCATCTTTATAACACAGAACGTTGTTTACACCTCTCAACTTATTATTAGACGCACTTTGAAATGTGGATTTAGGCTTGTAAATCGCAATTTCAAGTGAGAAATCCTTGCCGTTTGCTTTGCGTAAGGCGAGTCTGACAAAGAGTTTTCTCGGACGTCCGATGAAAGAACCGTACACTTAGAGCTTGTTGTGCTTACCTTAATTCAACATTTATGTCGGGTGGGGGGAGTCCCATACCTTTAGACCGAGTACCATACCAGCCGGCTTCTCGCAGTCATCATGCTGTACACCATTTTCACAACAAGGATAACTGATGATACACATGCAACTTCCCTTTATAGTATAGCCATCTTTCTGGCTACATATGAAGCTTTCAAGCTGCCATATATAGGTTGATATACATTCATCCACAATAGCAAACTGACAATGCATGCGTATCATAGACAAAATAAACTAAGACGACCTAGATATTAGGGCATGTTTATTTGCACTGAAATGAATAGGGGTTTGACTATTGTGAGCTTGCTATTTCATGTCACCCATCAAGATGATATCATTGTTAGAGTTATTATTATTAAAACTGTATAAATATGTAATAAAAATATATATATATATATATAATATTAGCTCCCCTGATAACATGAATCCATTAGATCTGTATTGAATAAACCATGAAAGGTAGTCGTTCGCCTCGAGCTCGATCCTGTGTGACTTCGGTCCTTTCTGAAATTAACCACGATGGGTTAGCTTCAATAATAATCATCCATAAAACAAATCCTTAGTTTGTTCTACTTACGGTAATAGCAGATCAAACTTTACTGCTCAACACCCTACCTTAACAATAGCTACACCTACGCCATATTTGTCAAAGCATCATCCTTAAAGATTTGATATGGGCCAAAAAGGTCCAACCGCATGTGATACCGTTATAAGCTTTGTCTCCTGATTTGACAGCAAATGATTTGGCAATTAATGAGTTCGCACTTTGTTTATTATAAGATTAGTTAAACCTTTAGAAATCAGGAATAGTTACCCCATGTATATAACACTAACATCAGTTCAGCAACACGATACAACGTCTTCAATTCAATTACTCCTAAAGAAGTGTGCTGCAGCAGAAAATGACGATTCTTGTTTAAACATATTCCTGCGAAATCTAAATCATTTACGTTTTTGAGGCCAAAAACAACTATTTAGATATGAGGGGATCAAAGGACCTAAGCCTCTACATTTTTGCTTGGATTAAGAAAAGAATGGATATGTAACGAGAGACCAATTACTATATGCCCTATAGTTACATGCTGGCCTCATACCAGGACTACCAGATAAGGCAGCATGGCGAGGTCACGTGGGAACAAGGACCAATCAGGGCTCTTGCATCGATTACATTACAGAGAAACCTTATCTCCACCACCAGCTGGGGGTGCCCAGAGCACCTATTAGCGACTATTAGTAGACACTGGTTGAGGCTAGCATGTTCAGGTTGACCGGCTGGTTTCCATTCCATGTGTTTGGTCTTCTAAGATTTTTGATAACTGCAGAATAGGATTAATTTGAAAAACTAGAAATCGCACAGTTAGCCGTCATTGTCTTTAGTGCAAAAACTGAGGAAACTAATCAGGCTGAAGGAAATATTCCAACGAACTCGGTACAACCTTAAAACTAAACAAACATATGAAGTTTCCAGATGATTTAAAAGTATAAACAGCAGCATAAAGCATAAACAGCACCTGGTGGAGCGCACGCAAGGAGTACGTAAGTTCTATATGATGAGCCCTGCACTGACCCTTTTCAGATCTCAGGCCGAAGCAGGCCTTTTATCTTTAAATGCCAATGCCCTAAAATATATTTTTAGATCTTAAATGACAACAATGTTTTTGACTCGGAATCTCAAAGTGGTCTATGCTTTTACATCGCTACATCCCTTTGAACTTCTATGTAAGTAGAGATGACGTACAGATATGACACGACAATGAAACGTGTATGCACCTGAGAGTAATAAGAGAGAAGTGGTATCAACTTCATTAATCTAAGTGTCAAAAACAGGAAGGAAAGAAGCGCCGAAGAGAAAGCTGAGATAGCGGCCGAGCAGCTACAATCAAAGAATTGTTGGCGCACGCACAGGTTGTCTCACTGGTCGACCGTTGGCGCCCTCTATAGACGTGTGTAACCGGTCATTACCCCGCTACTTTCAGTATAAGCATACCGCTATACGTCTATTAGGAAACATGAACACTTATAAGGGACGGTCTCAACATACCAATATGTTGAGGGAAAGTACGATATTGTATGCATTTAAATATCTAATTATGTACCGAAATATTAATTCGCGTCTCGCTTATCACAAGAAAAAGCTTAACCCGTCCAATACTTAGGCTACTTTAGTCCAAAGCACAAGGACGCAACGATTCTTTAGACTCATCTAAAGCCCTGTTATCAATACTTATCTTTCCCCCAGGAATCACCATCGGTATGTAACACTATCAGATTTAGGTTGAGTCACGGGCATTTATCATATCAAATTCGGATACTCTTGCATATTTAAACGGAAACACACCTGCATATAGACAGAAAGTGTTTTCTTTGTCAATATATTGCTTTTGAAACTAATTGCTGCCATGTGTGTTAGAAATCATTCGCATGCTCATGGTTGAGTGTTAAATATATAATTTGTAAAGATATTTTTGTCGACTTTTATCTTTAAAAAGAATATCACCAGTAGGTGTCTGTGGTTCGATTAGGGACGCAATATCTTCAGGCTTCTCGTTAAATCAATAGTCGTTCAAAACTCCTCGTACTGGAGTAGCATTCGTGTCCAGAGCACACACGCTTATTTTATGCATTAAACTGCTGCGTACACATGGTCGTACTAAAATTTAAATTACCTTGTGGGTTATCTTCTACTTTACGACCTCAATACTGGCACGTACCAGAATATTGGTCAGAGAATTTGGCAATTCTAGTACGAGAATCGTCACCTACAAACAATTCTAGTTCATACCAGACTTTTTTGAACAATTCTGGTATTTAAAGCGTACCACTGGCAGAATTTAATTCAGACATTACTGGGAAGTAACATACCGGTAATTGTCGGACTGTGCCGGCTGAATGGTGCCGTTAATTAAGTACTTTTCCAGGGGGTAATTGGGAAAGAAATAAATATAAATGAATACTTAATTTACGACTATATTCTGCCAGCAACAGGAAAATAATTGTCGGACAACAATTTTAGCACGAACCAGAATTGTAGTAAAAATTGTGGAATAAAAACGTGTACCAGAATGAAAATTGTATTATCAGACAATACCAGAATAGTACAATTTTGGTACGTTATAGAATTGCTGCATGTGATAAACCATTCTGGTAGTACCAGAAATGAGTTCATAAAGGGCAAGACACACTGGTAACTAGTTAATCGGCTATTCTCTGCAATTTAAGATTAGAATTTTATCAGCCTATTTTTTGTTTTCGTGTACTGGTGAAGGGGGCGTGGTCCCTACGACGGGTACAATGTCTGGCATCCGAACCTGAAGGATCGTACTTGTGTAATCTGTACACTTGATTTATTGCATGTGACTAGTTACTCGAATAACCACGCATAGTTAGCCACCGCTAATGTCTCTATGCACGCTAAATGTCTCGGCTTGCCAGCTGCGAAACGTGTTGTCGTAGCCATTTTGTTCCGCTCATCCCAAGTCACATGATTTATAGTCCGTCAGAACGAGGCCGAAGCGCCATCTGGTGGCAAGAGAAGTCGGAGAGAGTCACCACAAACTTTATCAACCACCGACTTGAGATAAGCTCGACTTCTCGGTTGATCTCCTACGGATGCTTACACGGCTTTTTCCCCAGAAGAGGATTAACACAGTAGAAAGTAAGTGTAGTGTGTGTTTTTAGTAGTGATCCTTTGAGAAGAGAGCAAAACGAGACGTTCGAGTATCGCGACCCACTTTTCAGTAGTTGTGAGTTGTGAACTCGTAACTGGGCGGGCAGGTTGCCGAGTTGGTCGGTCTCCGGGTAGTTTTGGAGTAGTAGTGCCAAACGTGACTCAGTGAGTAAACTGACACCCCACTTCAAATCCCTCCCTTATACTTCGACTTTCGGTATCTATCGTGGATGTCCGCTGTATGTTTTCGAGTTCGCTGGCTGTTTTTAAGGCGAAGGGATGATTGCAATCTAATCGTTTGAGCTGTCAAGACGATCGCATTCACAGGACAGGTACCTGTAGTCCTGTACCTTACCTGAACAGGAAGTTGACTACCTCCAAACCATTAGTTTACCCCAACCACAGGTACAACAAACCATCTTCCGCTTTTCTGGATATCATATTGGAGGAATACCATAGCTGTGAAAAGGTCAATGTAGGTTTCAATACCGTCTATGACTAGATAGTAAGCTACTGTTTTACACCTGTTTATTTCACATTATTTACACCTGCATGGTGTCATAGTATATGTATGTGAGGTGTAATGAAAAAGCCATCACAATTACTTCGAACATGGTTGTGTATCTAATTAGTGCTCCCTTTTTATTGGACCTCTAGGAGGTGGACAGCCCTGCTCTGATAATGTTGAGGTTAACAGGTTAATGTTATACCAGCCTAATAAAGTGGCACATATTGACTGACCACTGCAACAGCTTTCGCCGATCCAATGGAAACCTCTAGGTTCAAGCTAGGTTACAGGCCCAAACAACTTGGCATTTCATAAATCTGCAATATCATAATCGTTCATGGTTTATAATATGAACAAGTTGTTTATTTACATCCAGAGGTCAGACTGAATTGCAGACCTTGGAAACTGTAGAAAATCAAATAAAATTATGCACCATCTCTAATAAAAGTTTGTGTGTGTGAGTCTGACAGTCTGTACACACACACACACACACACACACACACACACACATATATATATATATATATATATATATATATATATATATATATATATATATATATATATATATATATATATATACACATATATATATATATATATATATACATATATATATATATATATATATATATATATATATATATATATATATATATATATATATATATATATATATATATATATATATATATATATATATATATATATATATCAAAACTTCATGAGCCAGGGCTATGTGTTGTCTGTCTGGTAGATTCAAGTCTTGTTTTGTGAGGGGTAGGCACAGTAGTTATGTAATACATATTAATTTCCCTGGTATTTATCCACTCTTTGAATATGTGACTATTAAAAAAGTCACCATAAGATACATTCTTTCTAATAATAGATACATTGTTATACTTT
Source organism: Maea johnstoni (assembly GCA_963942565.1). NCBI lineage: Eukaryota > Metazoa > Annelida > Polychaeta > Spionida > Magelonidae > Maea > Maea johnstoni. The sequence goes on along the minus strand of OZ012688.1, from coordinate 2,818,616 downwards.
GTACCTGTTTTATAGGTAAGTTGTAACTTACATGCATGTGACCCTTTATACAAGGCATATTACCGTTTGTATAGTATTCAACTGACTGTTTCAAAGCAGTTCTTCGGAATGAGGAGTTAACAAAAATCTAGGTAAACTGTCTAGATATGAGATATACCTACTGACCCACTGATTGTTCAGAACTGTAATGATAATATCTTGATAAGAGAAGTCCTCGACATTCAAGGTAGCTTGCTAGCTGAGGGCTGTTGTAATTGTCAGGGCTAGTAAAATTTTGAAACCTACTGCGCCAGTAAAATATGTGATAATGATGAACACTGCACAGCCCAATTGTCAAGGCTAGGAATAAGTTAACGCTATTGTGATAATGGATAACTTGTGGGCTACTATGCTACTGAGAAGTGACTTATTGAAGAGCACCATATATTCTAATTGTTTTAGGGCTAGACCGGCTAGTACTTACAACTTTTTGGTATTTCACCTTGCCATGCTAGAGCTTCAGGATTTTGAAAATGCCTGTCCAAAACAGCAATTCCAAAATTTCTGCTGTCCTGACTCCAGATTAAGGTACTCAGCTACTTCAATTCCTTTTACCAACTACATTTAATAGTCTATTGTGTCAAAAAGGACTGTTTATACTCTAGCCATGTCTTAGAGGATGGATTGTTAGGAAAGGATTTAGTTATTACCCCAAAAATGTCACAAAAATCTTTGCCCGTCCAAAAAGTAGGAGTGTCATTGATATGACAAGTATCGATCGATCGAAATAATTTTTCCAATTAATCGAGAAAAAAATATTATGTTAATCGAATCGAATGAATCGAAACACATTTTTTCAGCCTTTTACGCAATTTTTAACCAACACTATTAAGAATTTTGAAGAGAAACTCAAGTATCTAATCAGAAAGTGTTGAGAAAACCTTCATTGTCTTTGCATTGTGGGAATCTTAGGATCCTAGCCACAAAAATAGTGTGGAACATGTGAAAATATTCTATTACTGCAGTTCTTCACAATCGAATCGAAATAATCGGAATCGAAAAATAAAATGTCAATGATCGAATCGAAAAAAAATGGATGTCAATGACAGTCCTACCAAAAAGGAGGTTTTTCAGAAAACTTCTTATCCAAAGGACAGGCTTGACTGGTCCTGGCTAAGTCCCTTGCTAGTGGAAGTTATTGGGGTTGTCAAGCCCCGTGTGGAGGTGTGGTTATGTGTGCAGTAAGTTCCTAAATGTTCCTGTTTGTTGACACAGCTAGGTGAGATGGAAATTCCAAGGTGTATTTCTGAAGACGAGACCTCAGTGACATTTTGAACCCTATGTTTCGTTCATGTTTCGTCGCCTTTTCTAAAACGCCCTTCTCACAGCGAGATCAGCCCAATACCTGCTTGTTCAAGCCGTTAGGGAATTCACTTGAACCAGATTGGTCACCTGTAGAAACTGTTGGTTTCTCAGGTTGCATTCATGTTTAAATTGAGGGTGGTTAAGGACAGACTAGTTTGAACGTAGTGAGACATTCATGGTCGCTCATGTGTGAAGTGAGTCTAGGTGGGGGAGACATGCTAGTCATGTAAATTCATTCATACTGTGAATAGAGCAGACCTCCCATTTAGGCCAAGCTATTTATTTTATCCATCTTCTTTGGATCTGACAAGTGTATAGTGGGGCTTCAGCCTGGATTGTTATAGGGATTTGAAGTAGATGAATAGCTAAATCTGTACGTGCAGAACTTTTAGAATTGCTGTTTTGGACAGGGTGTCAAAAGTGGGCATCAATAAAAAATTGATGTTATTTTTTTTCATTTTTTCAAGTGAGGCCACAATGCTTCAAGATCTATAATAACCATTAACATGAATTGTATAGGTTGGCGAAATGCATTGATTTAAGATAATTTACTAGGATTTTAACTGAGATAAACACAGAGATAAACACAGCCGCTTCCTATCATTAATTGCCAATCTTGGGCACCAGTTTCTAAATCCTGGCTAAAATCCTGCTTTGATCCCAAAGGCATCAGCTTATGCCTTAAAAAAAGTTGTTTGTTTCCTGTAAGGCCTAAAAAAAGAAATTGTTTGTTTCCTGTAACGGTCCGAACAAAAATAGGGTAGGTAGGTCGGTAAAAAAAATTTTTTGCATTATTTTTTTGGTCAAAAATGTGTCTTTTATGCATGTTTTACGTAAAAACTTGTTAGGGTAGGGTTACAGGAAACAAACAACTTTTATTTTAGGCCTAACCCTACCCTAACAAGTTTTTATTCAAAAAAATCCCCACCCTAATGTTTTTTCTGCCCTCCCAATCAACGTAAAACATGCATAAAACACACATTTTAGACCAAAAAAATAATTTTTACCAACCTACCTACCCTATTTTTTTTTCGCACCGTTACAGGAAACAAACAATTTCTTTTTTTATGCCTAAATACTTCAGCCTTATTGTGTCACTACTGGTGCTAATATTGTCTGGGGGTTAAATAGCTAAATAAATCCTTTGCCTGAGTACCTAGCTATCCACTTTCTAGTCTGTTACCTGAACCACCCCGCTCTTTTGTTATGTTAATCATTATGCTGCTGGTGACAATACAAGATGAGACTCATCTGAGAGTACTCCGTGAGAGCTAACCAATGAATACCAGCATGACAGACAGGGTTTAGATGGTTTTCAAAAATCTTTGCATCCTTGTCCCTCGGACGGAAGTAGCCCCAGCATTGAAAGGGTTAATAGCTAAATAAATCCTTTGCTTGAGTACCTACCAACCACTTTCTAGTCTGTTACCTGAACCAGCCCACTCTTTTGTTAAGTCTAATAACAGAGCACTGTTTAGAACATGCTGAGAGGTACATTTGGTTAGCTAAGGTTTCAGCCTTCTGCTTAGAGTGCAGTCATCGTCAGGAAAAGCTGAAGTACCTACTATTACTTAAGTCATGTCAAGAAGTCTATTATGCAGGCAGGGGCTTAGCCAGGATTTACAAACTGGGTGCCCAAAATTGGCAATAGCAAAATGTTTGGGTGTCCAACTTTTTAAGGGAGACAACAATACAATACAGTCAAACTTTTGCAAACGACCACTTGCTGTGAACGACCACTTGCTGTGAACGACCACTTGCTGTGAACGACCACTTCAGATCCCCCCATGACTATTCCCTGTATATTTTACCTTGATTAAACTACCACTTGCTTACCACCGCTACCAATGACCATGAAATCATATCCTTAGCAGTAAATGGCCCTTCATTCAATGGCCACTTGAATGCCTTATCTATTGGAAAGGGCACAATGGAAGGTTGAAATAATCCGTAATATTAAAAGAAAGTATAATTTCCAAGTGTTCTCAATTATTGTTTATTTTTCTGAATTATTCATTCTTAAAATATTAATGAAGAAATTTCAACAAATGCAGCTAAACGTAACAACCTCAATAATACCTCGTCATTGTTAAAAATTCTTTGTTTTTTCATAACCTCACTCAGACCCCCAACCCTTTCTTAAGAGACCACCTCTTTAAGAGACCACTTTTGACATTTCCCTTGAGCGGTCGCTCAATAGAGGTTTGACTGCACTCTGATTACAAACATAAACACGCAATTATATAATCTATATTGAAATAAAGCATTATATCCTTAAATACAATGTCATGGGAATTATATTGAGGTGGAAAAACTTCATTTATATGCTTGAAATTGATATTTTAAGGAATGACTCACAGAAATATTTGGTTATCCTGAGGGGTGATTTTTGAGGGTGTGGGTGTCCAAAAGACGCCCAGACACCCTGCTGGCTAAGCCTTTGTTGTCATGAAAAGCACCTAAGTCTTTCTTTTTCAAGGGAGACCACAATATACTAAGATTACTACCATAAACATGCATTTACAGGAATGATATATTTATATAATGATGTCATGGGAATAATATTGAGGTGAAAAATAAATCAATGTTGCGCTTGAAATTGACATTTCTAGAGATTCCTCACATAAGAATTGGGTGTCCTGAGGGGTGATTTTTGAGGGTGTGGCTGTCCAAATCTCGGCCAGACGCCCTGCTGGCTTAGACTATGCTGGTAGGGTTATAAGTAGTCCTACCTTGTTTGAAAGTGAGGGTGTGGGTGTCCAAATTTCGGCCATAGGCCTGCTGGCTAAGACTATGCTGGTAGTGTTATCAGTAGAACATTACACCTTGTTTGAAAGTGAGGTACAGCATCCACTGTGCAACATGTGATATGATGCACAGGGTGTCATATTACCTTTCTAATGGGATACGGCTGCATGCCTAAATCCTTTTGACCAATCAACATCAAGAATCACACCAGAGTGGGTGATAATATTCACACCTAGTTGAGGTTCTGGCCCTGACCATCTGTTGTTTTGTTACTGAAATTTGATAAATTTGCCAATCAAAATAATAACATAGGCTGTAATGTTATTTATAATATTATAGCCTAGATGTTATTATTTTGATTGGCAACTTATACGCTATAACAATAAAAGGCAACAATGGAAGTGTGGCCATTGATAAATACAAAAATATGAAGTACATTCACTCATTGGCAAAGATTAAAAATCAACTGGACATGTATCTTTTTGCTAAAAGGTTGTGTGGATTTAGATGAATTGTTATCAAAAGTACTTATAACCGACTACACTCTTTGCCGGGTCACTTTGGTCTGTTTTTGGGCAAGACAGTTAACTTCACATCACATTGCCTCAGTTCACCCAGCTGTGAATAGGGGACCTGGCATTAAGGGCAGAATGGCTATGTGATTGCTTCAACCTAAGAGCGCCGACATGGCTGCCAAGGTTGCATGCTCCCCAGGGAGTTGAAATGGTTCAAAGATTGAACAGGCCTGCTGGGGAATAAATGTAAGAGTCGTGTGAACATTGATAAAATGGAACAAGACTATACACCTTACATTTATTTATTCATTATTTATTTTTTGCTTTGTGAATATAGCATCACATTTAGATTTACTTTTCATGTTATATAGCCTTCAAACATTTTCACCTAATCAGACCAATTCTGACTGTCTAGGCTACCACTGCCCAAAATAAAAAGTACATGTCATAGAGCCTAGCATAGGGTTCAAGATATATTCAGGCACTCCCTGCTTATTCCCTGTCTTATTAAAGGGCCTGCCCTGATGGCTGTGTGGTCTAAGGTGTTGCCACTGACTGCTGGCTATCTCTCACCACTGCCTTGGTTCGAATCCAGACTGGGGCATGTGAAAAAATTGCCAGTGACTTGGGGTGAGGCAGTGGTTTTTGCCGGGTATAGCGCTTTCCTCCACAACTTATAACTGACTATTCACAACTTAGCCGCAATGTGGCAGAAAAAGTGAGGAAAATCAAAATTCGAAATTCTAGGCTACCACTTAGCAGAATAAAAAAAAGAAATATCATAGAACTTAGCATAGGGTTCAGGTATTCACTGTCTATTCTCTGTCTTATTCAATATTTTCTTCTTCTTTTCTAGGTTTTGTGTGGCAGTGTTGGATGTACGGGTCGGTCGTGTCACATGGGAAGTGTGTGCGGGTTTACAATCTAGCTGTTCCTAGGAAATGAAGCAGTGTTGCGCTCCTCTTAACCTGCCGTAACACTCAGGCCATCGCGAGGCCCTCACATCGTGGATTCCTAGCCTAATTGGCCATCGAAACTGACACAACACAACATCAAAATCATGGCAGATCACTCGGAATTAGCGGCGGAAATTCCCATGGTGGAAAAAATGAGCACCGCTGAGCGCTTGAAGCATGCGAAAAAGCGCCGCACTTATCAGTTAAAGAAATTTGCTCAATACGAAAAACAGTTGGATAAGGAAAATGCTAAACGTAAAAAAGCTGGCGGCAATGCAGGAAAGAAGGCTAAGCGGAAAAAAGGTGGACGTGTGTTATTTGTGAATAATATTGTTCTTCTAGAAGCTGCAGCTAGGAATGACATTGATGAAGGTAGGTGTCTTTTCCTATATTCTCATATATTCATATATATATATATATATATATATATATATATATATATATATATATATATATATATATATATATATATATATATATATATATATATATCCCATTCATGCCTGTATAAGGCTAGGACGATCAATCCGAAGCTCGATCAATCAGTCGGATAAGGCAAAAATCCAACCGGCTCGAGTCAAGTTTTGGAAAATCTATTATTTCCGGTTATCGCCCTTATTGCTAACTTGTAAAAAAGAACGCAATTTTCCCCACAAAACCCTTATTGACCGCTCACTTAACTACTCATTTCACCGCTACAAAGACTAATGAACATATTTGCCTACCTTATATGTTGTTTTTGTGCCTATTCTCACCGCCGCATCCAGGTAACGTAGCGACTTATACTTGTATCGACAAGTCAGATTTTCAATATGGCGCCGGCGCCGTGTCCACGCTCGACATCGCTGTACTTCCGGGTATGGTACTAGCTTGTTTTGAAGGATATGGGGATAAGTATAATAATCGTTTATAATCGATTGATCAGTCGGAAACTTCGGCGATTAATCGAGCCGAAATTTCGGAACGATTCCTAGCCCTATGCCTGTAGCACCCAATACAGACTATTTCGGTGATATCTTTCTTCCAAAAGCAAGTGTTAAGAAATGTTTGAGAGTAAAATGTTGATCTAAATCCGAACACAACTCTGAACTCAGAATTTGGGATTCACTCCAAGATTATTTTCAAAAGTCCAGATACACAGGTAAAAATTGACGGGGCCAAATGGGCCCGTTATTAAGACGGGCCTGTAACGGACCCGTTACAGGCTCGGAACCAGTTGTAACGGGCTCGTTATAACAGGCCCGTTACGAGCCCGTAAAAATGATGAAAATAATGGGACCGTTACGGGTTTTCAAGCTAAGCCGTGAAATGTCGATATAATGAGGGATGGAAAAAAGGGCCCGTTACGGGCCCGTTTGGACACGGAGCCGTATGGCCCCGTCAACTTTTACCTGTGTAACACATGTCAAGAAGATCTCCAGGCATGAAAGGGTTAACCCATTCATCCCCAGAGATTGGATTTGGAATTTAGAATTTCATTTATCATCACTTCTGCAGCCAATTAAGAGCCAAATCCTGATTGGCTAGTTGTTAATGATGGAGGAAACAAAAGGAAAACAGTGGTGAGAGATAGTAAGCAGGCAGTCAAAATAATGCAATGCTATGATCACTCATTTCTCATTTGAGTGCTTCTCAAAGGATGCTTTGGTCTATAACTTATGATCCAAATAGTCTGGCCTTATAGGGGGGCTACTTGCATTTTTAGATAAAATAACTTGAAACCATACAAAGCTAGGATTTATATTTTATAGTATTGCTGTCTTTATAAATGTATATTCTCAAAATTGTGCTTTTAAATGATAATGTACTTAGCCACACTAGCTACCCTCACCACATTGCTCTCCGAGGTATTTTAAGAAATGAAGATATGTGTGATGATCATAGTGTTTGCAGACCTCCCTAAAAGTTTGTGGTTGGAAACTTTGAACCTTATTAATGATATCTAAATATGATATACATTTTAATGAATATGGTTTAGCAACATTTATAAAAAGCTGCTGTTGGGCGTTGGCACTTAATGGAAGCAGGGTCTCAAAACCAAGATATGATATTAGATAACTTACAACGGAGAATGTGTTTTACTTCATGAATGATAAACCCCATTTTTACACTACTTTTTGAAAATCACTCACCAAACAGGCTGGATTACTGGTCTGAGGGACACTCCCTGGTAATATTCAGTAATATTTTAAAGGTATTGAATATGAATTACTCTTATTCCATAATTTTTTCTAACTGACCCGTATTCATCTAAATGTTAGAAACCCAACTCTGAACTCAAAAGAGATACAGGGGACCCCCCTTTTAGGGTATTGTTTAAAACTGAGATGTCATCACCGTACAGATAGGGACTTAGCAAGGACACGACCTGTCTGTCTTTTGGACAGGCAGTTTCCTGAAAACCTTCTTTTTGGACAGGCAAAATTTTCTATAAAGAATTAAAAAAATTTGGGGGTAATAACTAAATATTTTCCGAACAAATCACCTTCTGGAATAAAGCTGAAGTGTGAATTGCCCTCTTTGACACAATAGGCTATTAGATGTAGATTGTATAAGGGTTTGAAGTAGTTTAGTAGCTAAATTTGGACAGGCATTTTTTGAAATCCTGGCTAAGACCATGCAATGCCTGCATACAGATACAGTGTATCAACACCTGTAACTCTATCTACCTAGATGACGTGAAAGGCATTAATTGGCGTGGCTAACGGTATTTTGTTAGTGGTGAATGTCTTTCTGTCTCTTTCTCACCAGTATAATGCATATTGATCCCCGTGTTCGATACCCCATAGCGGCTGATTGATAGCGAGTGGAGGGATATTAACTACTACGGAATGCAGGGCGGTAAGCGTGCTGCTAACATTGTTGTGGAGTCATGCATATAAATCTTGCTTGTATTATCAGCTAAGCTTGGGCATACAATTATGATCATTTATTTATATGTATAAGGATGTGGACTCGAAACCTCATGTCTTACGCTTTAGTTATTGGAACTAGGTGGATTTTCTGCATTCATTTTGAATGGGTGGTAGCAAGGGCATTGGAGTACATCCAGGGTTAGTGTTGTCCTTCAGCTAAAGTGCGTACATACTTAAATGAACTCATTAACCCATTCATGCTTAAGTGTTCCTATAGCAATTGTTGTCTGGATTTATGCTACTTTTGACAAAAAATTTAAAATTGAGAGTGGTTTAACAAAATATTTGAAGGAGAGTTGTAGGTAATGTCTTTATTAGCATTTCTCCATTAAATATTCTCCTGACCATACTTTGCTTTTGCCTGTAAAATTTGATAAAAATGTCAGACTGCTTTTGTCCTGTGAGCATTAATGGGTTAAGGAAAGGTTTTGGTTAGCAAGAGTTGAAGGTCAGTGATAATGGACATGTTCCTAAAACTTGTTCCTCATATGTTATGGGAGTTTTTATGCAGTTTTCAGTGGATCTGTACACATTCATAATAATGCCTGTATTGATACTTTGTTCAAATGAAGAAATACAGGAAAGAACTTCAAAGGTATATATTATATATTGTTTATGGTTGTTATCTGTAGGACTGGTATCGAGACGTACAGATCACCCCTGATTCGAACCTTCCATTCTTGTTCGAGTCGGCATGCTGATTTCAATACAACTCGATCCTGGAACAAGTACTTCTAAATGGTACTTGCACTTGAAAATGTCTATAAAACTCCCATTAATATGGAAATTTCTCATTCAGCTTGAAAGCTAAGTACAGTAGGGAGAGGTGCGAAGAGAAGCTATTGTTGTAGGCGCTCACTTAGCGAGACCGGCATATAATCTGTCCACCAGCAATCAATTAGTGGTTGCCATATATGGCATTAAAGCTCAATAGGCACATTCGTTTCAGTCTGCCGGGCATACTCTTATAATGCTCCTTCACATGTGAACGCTACAGTGCCCTGGCTACAGAGTTTCAACATTCTCCATAACAAATAATGGAGTTTGTTGAATTCAAGGCAAAGAATATCAGCAGCTATTGATAAAAGATACATTTATGGATAGAGCCCTTACTCAGATCTTAGTGTTATTGTAATGAATAAGCATTTTGACAGTTTTGGTTATTTCACTTTTGCTTTCATTCACTTATCATTACATAGTAACTATGCATGAACTTTGCCCTATACTATGAAAATGCCAATGCCTTGAAAAAGTATTTACATCCATGTAGACTGAAATGTGGGAGCTATATACATTTTCAAAATCTGAGGCTAAGCACAGCATTAACCTAACCATGTAGTTTACTGTCCTTTAACTTCATCAAAAAAGAAGATTACTATCATTCTTATTCTTATTATAATTATTATTGTTGTTGTTATTATCATTACTATTTGATTATTTTAATACCCAAATTCCCAAATGTCCTGTAACACCTAACAAAACATCATCAAATGTATATAAATATATATAATATACATAATAACATCTCTTAATAGGATTTAATTGAAAATTAAAGTGGCACCTTCTATCTTAAACATTCAAATGGGAATGCCTTGAGGAAAAATACATATCTGTAGTATGAGGCCCACGATGAAAATGAAATCCTTGTAGTAGATGCAAATTATGTATGATGATGTCAGATGTATAGATGTAAATACATCCCAGCAACTCCTAAAACTACGCTAAGGCTCGGAATCGGGATCGGTATCATAATAATAGTGATGCCAATCTTGAGCCTAAAAATACCAAGTCAATACCAGTCCTAGTTATCTGACTACATTACATGGTCTCCCTTGAAAAATAGGAGGCCCAAAAATTTTACTATTGGCCATTTTGGGCACCCAGTTTCTAATTCCAGGGTCTAAGACCCTAGTGTCCATATTCCATTAAATTGTTGATTTCCACTGACAGTTTGCACAGCCAGCTTGTCTTAGGCTAGCCTAGCCACAAGGCTATATTATGATTTTACTTTATTATATATAGAAGCCTGCACCTATACTAGATAGGGACTTGTGGCCTACTGTTGGCCATTTAGTTCACACAATTACCACACGAGGGAGACTGGTGTTAATATGTATTTCCAACTGACCTTTTAGTATACTGCAGTGCCATCTATCCACAAGGGATGACATTTAAATATGGCCTGGGAGGCAGGCTAGTCTTGGGCCTGAGAAGGCTCTGCAAGCATGGGATACACATTAGCCCACTTAGGCAGAGACTATTATTACCTAGTGTCAAATCAATAACGACGGAATCCTGATAGAATAAGCTGTCTGTGGTAGCAATAGGACTAGATAATCCGGGATTCGAGTGCTAATACTGACCAATTAGAGGGACTCCTCCAGAAATGGAATCTGCTCTGTCAGAGCAATTGTTCTAAGTGAAGGGGTGTATGATAGGAGAAGTCTGGTGTAAGCTGATTGCACTAGGTGGCCACTGATTGGTCAGAATTGGTTGCAGGGAAGCCACATTTAACTAAGGCGAGTCTCATCAATAACCTTTTAATGATTAGCTCCCATTGAAGCTCTGTATTTCTGGGTGTCACTGGATGACGTTTGTGTGTGTGGTAATCTCACACACACACACACACATATATATATATATATATATATATATATATATATATATATATAATTATATATATATATATATATATATATATATATATATATATATATATATATACTCAGATTACAGGCATAAACATGTATTTACTTATTACAAGGAGGCATGATATTCAAATGCAATGTGATGAGAATTATGTATTTAGGTGAAAAATTCAATCAATTTCAAGAAATTCCTCGACAGAAAGATTGGGTGTCCAGATGTGTGATTTTTGAGGGTTTTGGTCTCCAAAACCAATACCCAGGCTGCTGCTGGCTAAGGCTATGGTCTCCAGCATGTATGGGTTAAGGGTACTGGTAGTGATGGCATTTGACACGTAGATATTTACCCTTATGCTACTGGTGGCTAACCTGGTCAACATGAAATAACGGCAAAAAGCTTGGAAATGACTGAAACCCTGGTAAATGGGTACTCATCTAAGAGTACTCAGTGAGAGCTATCCAATGAATACCAACATGACAGGGTTTAGATTGTTTTCAAACATCTTTGCGTCACTGTGCTTTGGAAGAAAGTAGCCTCAGCATTGGAAGGGTTAAGGATGGGAGGGTCCAGGTCTTCTTACTGTTCCTGGGGTGAGTGGGCAGAGGTTTGTGTTACAGGGAGGCATGGTCTTAGCCAGTAGGGTGTCTGGGTGCCTTTTTCGACGCCCAAACCCTTAAAAAGAACCCCTCAGGACCAGGGGCCTATGCGTCCAGCGTGTCATTGCGACACCCAGAACACTGTTTTTTGACAGTTTGGACACCCAAAATTTTTTGTCAGAATTTGCTGATGATGACTTTTCTTAGAAGATAGAAGATGTAGAAGCTGTAGTGTCACTTTTATAAGACACACAAAGCAGTTACTGGCATAAAAAAGCAAAATCTGTAAACATATAGGGTTTACTCTATTAGTAGTGTGTACTTTGTACCACACTTTGGACACGCAAAAGTCTATGAAACCTCTATTTGGACACCCTGTTTCCAAATATTGGCTAAGACCATGCAGTCAGGACACCCAAATATTTTTGTGTGGAATTTCTAAAAATCCTAATCTCAAGCTTATAATTGAATTTTTCATCTCCTTATAATTCCCATGACATTGTTTAATGATATCATGCCTTATTTTGATGAATTTATACATGTGTATGGTTGAAATATGAGTATATTGTGATCCCCCTTCAAAATTTGGATGCCCAAAATTTTACAGCTGCCAATTTTAGGCACCCAGTTTCTAAATCCTGGCTAATACACTGCAGGGAGGTTATGTTACCAGCTATTCATTGTTATTTAAAAGGGTTAGGGTTATCCACCGGAAAGGGGTAGTGATGTCATAGCGGGGGCTGGTTTCCTGGGAGGATGGAGATATTTCTTCTGGGATCACTTTGAATATTTCTTTAACCAATTAATGCCTGTAGCACCCAAAATGTCCAGACAAATTTGGAAATAACAAAAGCATATATTTATAGGAAAATATCTAAATATTTGAAAGAGAAATGTTCAGCAGAACTGGGCTTTCAACCAGGAACATCTTGTCTTTTTGGATAGGCAAAAACTTTTATGAAGAATTTTCAATTTTGATTTTTCGTAAGTTTTGAGTACTTAATACAATTATAGTCAAATATTTTTCTAACAATCCATCCTCTAGGACATGGCTGAAGTCTCAATAACCCTTTTTGATTCAATAGGCTATTCCATGTAGTTGGTATGAGGTTTTGAAGTAGCTAAATCTAAATTAATTTTTAGACTGGCATTTCTAAAATCCTGGCTTAGAACCTGCCTACAACTCTCCTACAGATATTTTGTGCAGCCAATGGCCGGTCATGTATCATTTCTTGGTTGTTTCCAAGAGTATGAGAATACCAGGCATGCATATTGCTTAGTTAAAGCCACTCACACATATTCAATTTCAGGAACTCCATGGGATGGAAGTACTTAACAGGTTGTGTTACATTCTTGGAAATTTAGACTACCCTAGGAATTTTGGCCATTGTAATTATTTTTCAAAATAATTATTTGGAAGTCTGGGCAACCTTCGATCTATCGCCAGTTGCCATTTCACAAAATATGGCAGGACCTAGCTGTACATCTTGCTGATTAAAAAAAATCAAGGTATTTTCAGAAAACATGGGCCACCCTGAACCCATAAAAATTATGATTATCAAAAAGTGTCCCAAATTACTGGGAATTAACAGTACACTAACAGCACAACCCATTTTGCTATGTACATCCTCCCTGGCAACCACCAATATTGGACAAGGTATAATCATCATTTTCGATGGCTCAGGGTTAATAAGTATCAAGTTCTATCTCGTTATTCGTGACAGTACATCTTAGTGGATATTAGCAGACTGTGTTTTTGTCTCCGGTTGCTCTTGGATGCTGCAGCGGTCGCTCGTTACCTGGTTGTTAAGAGATCACCTGTCTCTGATACATACAGGTAACACACATTTGATGCAATCATCCCTTGATGATGAATGATACCTACCGGATGCTCTGTGAAACCCTCTTCTCAACTAACTCAGTGTTGTTACATTGCTCTGGTTACTAAGACTACTTCTACCTGTGGGTGGATGCTTTGTTTACATTGTCTCTAATCAGTACAGGTAACCCACATCTGATGCGATCATCCATGTATGATGTAGTATACCGGATGCTCTGTGATACCCCTACTACTACTACTGCTATCTGTGGGTGGATGCTGTGCTCACATTGTATATTCTACTACGCTAGCTAAAGCTCCTCCCCGCTCAGATAGAGATGGGGGGGGGGGGGGGGGGGGGCTAAGTACCTTCCTAACAGGGTTTGTACATCTGTGGTTACCCCTCCTCAACTGAGTGTTGTTACATTGCTCTGGTTACTACTACTTCTACCTGTGGGTGGATAGTGTGCCCACATTGTTTATTCTAAGTAGCTATCTATAGCTCCTCCCTGCTCAGAGGGGGGGGGGGAGTACCCTCCTATCAGGGTCTGCACATCAATACACACACACATACACTCTCTCACACACATACACACGCACACACATACACACACACATGCACACACACAAACATAGGTACATCACTAGGGCTGCATACCGCTAAGGGTGAAGCGGTACGGTACCATAACTGGTACCATTGAAAGATACAGTATTTTATCGGTACTGCTATCGGTATCTTGAAGTTGAACTACGCTAAGTACACACTTAGCATAGTTCCTGATATAAATCTAAAATGAATTGATTGTCTGTCAGGTATTTTAATTACATCATGTGTAAACTGAAAAGTAGTACTTACGAACTTGTTGACTTGAGTAGATCCACATATTCTTGCTTGAAGAAACGTTATAGCGGCGAAGCTAGTACCATCGCCGCTATCGCCGCTGCCATTAGTGTTGTGATTCATATCGCTACCGCGTAGTGGCGCTGTATATCACTACAGCAGCGGCTCTATGCGGTAACAAAAAGAATCACAACACTAATGGCAGCGGCGATTGCGCGACGGTATTCTTAACGGTGCTGGTACCGGGTACCGGTGTACAGCACTATACATCACATACACAGATATGCACTCATACACACTCACATGCACATACACTCACACACACACACACGCACACACACACACACACACATTTAAATTTCATGTAGGTCACAACTCACAATGAATGACATGTTGCAAATCTCATTTAGCTATCTAAGCATTGACCAATCGGGCCACAACTTATTTCTGACATTTGTAGTTGTGAAGGATATATCAGGTATTGATTAACACCATCACTGATGCTGTAAATAGTAAGCTTTACATCGCAAAAACTGGCACACGAAAACAGGTCTTTCCTGAGAGATATGCCCAATTTCCAACAGCTGATTGAATCCCCACTTCATTTCCCTTTCGGAGTCGATCATTCATGAACACCGAGGTTAATGCTCCTTAACCCATTAATGTTCACAGCAGCCAAATGCAGCCTCACAATTTTGATGAAATTTTGCAGGCAAACGCAAAGTCAGAAAAACATTTGATTGAGAAATGTTAATCAGAACATTTCCTACAACTCTCTCAAATATTTTGTAAAATAATTCTCAATTTCAAAGTAATTGTCAAAAGTATCATACGTCCAGACAACAATTTCTGGAGGAACTTGAAAGTGTTAATGTCAGCAAGCTCACTGCACACAGCCACATTTGACCTCTGACGAAAAATAGCAAAATCTCTTTTCTTGTCCAACATCAATAATGGTTTTAGAAATCTGTCTTATTTCAATGCAGTTTGCTCTGTGATGCATACTGTCGAATGCTAGGGCTATTCTGGTTCGTGATCAACCTGACCATGACAAGTCCTTGGAAAAAACGAAATTAGGTCTCGAGTATGTAGCAGATTGTTGTTTCATTATTACTTACAAGCAGCTGACTGCTCACTGTCTCTCACCACTACCTGGGTTAGAATCGAGAAGGCAGGCATGTGAAAAATAGTTGCTTAAGAGGTCTGAACTTTGTTGCCTGGACTTTTTGATGATAACTTTGGAATTGAGTATGATTATACAAAATATTTGAAGAAGAGTTGTTGGTAATGTTCTTAACAACATTTCTCCTTTAATTATTTTTTTGATTTTTTACTGCTGAAGACTTTTACAGGCCATAACATTGAAAATTTTTAGTGAGAAACTTTGACACCAAGTGCATTAAGTTCAACCCTCTCAAATATTTATAGCATGCCCAACTCTCGGCATTGTTTGACTGTGATGCGCGACCATCGAGGTGTGTCTTTGAACAACTATCTTTTGTTCCTAGCCCACGTCGCCTGTCCACCACTGGATTATAGGCTCCACACACAAGATATCTCACTAAAACTTTCAAATGTTATGGCCCGTAAAAGTCTTCAGCAGTAAGAAATCAAAAAAATACTTTTTATTGGGCATAGTCAATGACATCCCTAAGGTATCTGTGAACCTACAGTAACCATCAACTGCGTAATTAATGAGAATATGTCATTCGAAAATAAAGTTGTAGATTTTGAAATAAAACAGAATATGGATTGAATAATGACAGGTGGCGATGATATTCTCTACCTGATAACACCCAGGAACCTAGAGATACACCTATTTATAGGATTATGCTGCTTTGAGGTGTGTTTTGGGACAGGGCTTTTAACTGTCTTGCAATGGTACCCATCACCTTAACATGTCTACTTCAGATATCTTCCTGCTATCTATCTATGCTTTTACTAGAACAATTTCGAAATGGTCAAACTGTGAGTCTTTATAGGATGTTTGTGCTTAACGGGACTGACCCTGAAGCAGTTTTAGCACCTACACAGGTAAAAGTTGACAGGGCCGTACGGGCCCGTTACGGACCCGTGTCCAAACGGGACCGTAACGGGCCCATTTTTCGATCCTTCAATATATTGACATTTCACGGCTTGAAAACCCATAACGGTCCCATTATTTTTATTATTTTTACAGGCCAGTAACGGGCTCGTAACGGACCCGTAATGGGCACGTTATAACGAGCCTGTTACGGGCCCGTTATAACGGGTTCCTAGCCCTAACGGTCCCGTTACGGGCCCGTTACTGGCCCGTCAAAATAACGGGCCCGTTTGGACACGTCAATTTTTACCTGTGTAAACTGTCCTGACCACTGGGGTAACGTCTTTTTAAGCAGTGCAATTTTAGAAAGTATTTGAAGGAAAATTGACAATCACTTACCAATTTTAGGATCAATTAATTCCTCTATTCATGTATTTTATAATGTTATTGTCAATTAATTTCCAATTTCATGTATTTCGTAATTTTAAGATCAATTAATTTCCATTTTAAGACGTAGTTCTGCCACAGACAACACTTGTCCTGAACATCTTCAGGCGCTAATAGGTTAATTGTGAACCATGTCTAAACCCCAATATGAAATATGTAACTCATCCCACAATCTACAAAGGCTACTATAAGGAGATAGGACCGGCAAGGAGGTTGACCTATCAGCAAACAATACTGCTATATACATGTCTTTTTATTTATATATTTTTTATCTGTGACATCATTTCCTCTCTATTATATGCTAAGTTATGTGCATCATGTTATTTAAAGCTAGAATTTCACCCTCAGTGGCTGGTGCGTGTAAATAATGCATGATGGGTGTTTATAGATACAAGATCCTATGGCTATTTGCTTTACTTGTTTATCAAGGAATGCAGTGCGGCAACTAGTATTCTCCCTGAGGTGGGCCGCCTATATATATGGGCGCTTAACCCTTCTATGCTATCAAGCCAAATTTAAAAGGTTCATCAGGACCTAAGAGGCCTAAAAATGTAATTGTTTGTTTCTTGTAATGGTCCCAAAATAAAAGTGTAGGCAGGTAAGGGTTTTTTAGTATCAAATATGGGGATAAGTGCTATAAATCCCCTAAGGTGGGTTTGGATAGCAATTACATTGAAGTATTGTTCACTGATATCATTTATCAGTGCTTTATAAGTGTGGATTTTAACCACTGTTGTGAAAGACCACCATAATGTCAGTTCCCTTGTAACTCAAATATCTGTTTGTGTTTTAGAAAGCAAATACTGACTTTCTAGTTGTTGCTGTATCAGGTTATCGGGTATTTTGAGGTTCAACTCGTGACTAGCCATTTATCAATGGTTTAGATAGCCAGAGTACCGTTGGACACTTTGTAAAGAATTTCTTAGAATGTCACTTTCAAGGATACAATTCAATCGTTTACACCACAATATAAATCCTATGACATTCTTCAAGGATATCATACCTTATTTCAGTGAGTAAATACATGTTTATGGTTTTGATCAAAGTATATTGTGGTCTCGCTTGAAAATTAGGATGGCCAAAAATTGGGCTATCGCCAATTTGGGTACCCAATTTCTAAATCCTGGCTAAGATCATGGCCAAAAAGGTTGATGCAGGTACTGCCAAGTAGGCATGAATAGGTATATGATCATTCTTATTCTCCAAATACTTCTCCTCTGTGGTCGTATACATGTATTGTGTGTGTGTTGGTGCGAATGAAGGGGTTTACCCATTAATGCTCGCTGACCCTTTTGACAAGAGAAGTCTGGACCTTAGATACTTGTTGATATAACTTTGTAATTAATCATAAATTCACAAAATATTTGAAGGAGATTTGTGTGTTGAATATCAATTAACATTTCTCCTTTAAATACTTTCAGAAAGTTCCTTTTGTAAAAGAGATATCATTAAAATAGTCAGGCGGTTTTGGTCGCTGTGAGCATTCATGGGTTAATATAGGGTGATCGGTGACACATCAGTATACCTAGACATGTTTACTTACACAACTACCGTTCTGTTTGCCTTCTGTAGTGGTCAGCTATATGTGTGCTCGGATCGGATGCTCTGGGATCTCCAAGCTTTGAGATTGTAGGCTCTGATAATGGTGGTGCCCCATACTAGCAAATACTTAGAAAAGTGTGTTCAGGCAGGTTGCACGTGGATATCTAAGCTTTTGGGTCTAATAATGGTGGTATCCCTAAGGGGCAGACCATTCTATAATCTGGGGGAGGGGGGGGGGGGGGGGGGCTATGCTTTTTAGGCAGGGAAAAAAATATGTCCCTGAAAATCGAGAAAAAATATTCTGGCCCTGAAAGATGTGAAAAAAATATTCTGGCCCTGAAAATCTTTCTCTGGCCAGATCTAAAAATGATAGCCCCCAATGATATTAAATGGTCAGCTCCTAAATAGAGCATGTAGCCAAATATAGCATTGAATAGCAGAAAAGTGTGCTCAGGCCAGCTGCCTATGGGGGGGGGGGGGGGGGGGGGACAGGCTTTGAGAACTCAGGGTCAGTAAATACTGCTAGCCTTACACTGATAGCTGAAAGTTTCAAGGCGAACTGCCCCTGACTGCTCGCGGCCACTCACCTCTGTCCTGGTTCAAGCCCAGGCTGGGGCACTTACGAAAATTGGTAAGACCCTGGGTCCAGTTGTTCTCCACACATAGTGGAAGACCTATGAGATGTGGATACCTCTGGAGGTGATCACGTTTCTCCCAGTTCCAATTTATTTAAATTTTAGAGGTTTTTCTGTAGAATCTCCGGCTTAACCATTTCAATGCCACACATGCATATTTACGTTTTTGGTAACATGATCGAGAGAACCATGTACGGAGCGGACAGTGCTAAATTTAACAAAATTAGATCCCTGGGAGGCAGGCAGTATCGTTAAAAATATTGTAACGGTATCATATCGGTAAGGAAATATCAATATCAAAATTTTAAAGGTGCCAATCAGGGTCTTAACCAGGATTTGGGAACTGGGTGTCCAAAATTGGCAATTGTATAATTTTGGGCATCCAATTTTTTAAGGGAGACCTCAATATACATATCTTATAACCAAAACCATGTATTTACTTAATGCAATAAAGCATAATCTCCTTATACAATGCCATAGGAATGATATCGAGGCCATAGGAATGATATTGAGGTGAAAAAAATTCAATTGTATGCTTGAAATTGACCTTTTACGAAATTCCTCACATTGTTTGGGTGTCCCGATGAATTTTGAGGGGTTGGGTGTCTAAAAGGCGCCCAGACGCCTTGCTGGCTATAACTATTGTGCCAATCCCTAGGCATGAAAGGGTTAATTTTGAGCAGTGATAATCGCTCTCACTGCACTCAAGTGAAGCCCTACCCGTTGGCATTAGCGGCTGGGATATTATTGTTACCTATAGTGAAGCCCCTACTCAGATTGATTATGGAGAGTGAGCCAGGTGAAATGAGATGATGTATGGGGCTTTTCACAGCTGATGCTCATTGTGCGGCGGGAGAGAGCCCTTCAAAGTGAGTGCACAGGCGGGACCTTAGCTAGCCTGCCTCCCAGGACATATTCAGATATAATGTGGACAGATGGCACCATAGTCTTAGCCATAGTCAAACCTCAAAAATCACCACTCAGGACACCCCAAAAATTTTGAAAGTAATTTCTGAAAATGTCAATTAGCCTTAGGTAGCAGGGCGTCACTTGAACACCTAAAGCCTCATAAATGAAACACATGTATGAAGGTTAGAAATCCCTTGCGTCCCAGTCACTGGTTGCTGGTTGCATAAAACTTCATATAAAGGTGTCTAAGGTTACATTGAGGATAAAAGCAATGAAAACCTTGCATCTTATGAAGACCTTAAAAGAATACTTAACCATGAAATGTATTACGCTACCAGGCCCTGGCGTGAGACCGAGTATTAGCTCGTGGAGACGTCTTGTTTTTGGCTAGCCAATCAGGTGATGATTACTCTAGCAGGGTGGTTGGTGCGCTTGGCACTCGCATGTACAGACCCAATGGGAGTATAATGGAAATCTTCAGTTAAGGCACATCTCTCGCTAACGAATTTAAGTGATGACTTCTGTTCCAGACTGGGTCTGCGTGCCAAGGAATTATCTGCGGCAGCCTGTTATGAGACTACTCAGACCGGCCACCATAGCAGGAAGCTCACGCAGTGTCTGACTACAGCCCGGTCGTTCCCAGGATTTCAAAACAACAATTCTTAAATTTCTGCCCATCCAGATTTAGCTACTTATCTATATAGAAAAATATTTGATCAGATTTAGTTTTCTACTTTAAATCCTTATGCCAACTACATTTAATAGCCTATTGTTTCAAAATGGGCAATTTACACTTCAGCCTTGTCATAGAAGATATTTAGATATTTAGATCGAAAAATATTAGTTATCACCCAAAAAAGTCAAATTGAAAATTCTTCATATAATTTTTTGCCTGTCCAAAAAGGAGGAGTCTATACTTTATTGCAGCGACGACACACCATTTTGCAATGTTTGATATCCAAACATAATAAATGAATGATTTAACCTGCCCAATGCTGAGGCTACTTTCGTCCAAAGCACAAGGACGCAAAGATTTTGGATTTAATCCCTGTCATGTTGGCATTGATTGGATAGCTCTCGCTAAGTACTCTCAGATGATTACCCATGTGCCAGGGTTTCAGTTATTTTTCAGGTTTTTTGCATCATTTTGAAATGGCCAAATTAGCTACCAGCAGCATAAGGGTCAAATACAAATGGCACCAGTCTCCTGGGCCTCTGTATTTCTGAAGATGCAATGGTTAGAGTGTGGCCTCCGTCTGCTCAATCTTAACCGGTTCACATCTGGAGCGTACAGATGTTCGGACACAGTGACACTTGTCAACTAAGCCAAACTTTGAGAAATATTTGATTGATTGTTGTTGATCCTGTCATAGTCCTAGCCAGCAGGGCGTCTGGGCATCATTTCGACACCCGAACCCTAAAAATTCCCCACTCGGGACACCCAAAAAAGTTTTAAAAATTTGGTTTAGATATTTGGTCAAAGAGGTAGATAGATACCAAACATAGTTGCTCTATCTCTTTCTGTCTGTCTGTCTCTCTCTCTCTCTCTCTCTCTCTCCCCCCCTCTCTCTCTCTCTCTCTTTCTCTCTCTCTCTCTCTCTCTTCTCTCTCTCTCTTTCCTCTCTCTCTCTCTCTCTCTCTCTCTCTCTCTCTCTCTCCTCTCTCTCTCTCTCTCTCTCTCTCTTTCTCTCTCTCTCTCTCTCTCTCTCTCTCTCTCTCTTTCTCTCTCTCTTTCTCTCTCTCTCTCTCTCTCTCTCTCTCTCTCTCTCTCTCTCTCTCTCTCTCTCTCTCTCTCTCTCTCTCTCTCTCTCTCTCTCTCTCTCTCTCTCTCTCTCTAATATATGTGTAAATGCATATCAATACTGATGCTAACACCAAAATGTGTTCTCTTTTACATGCACTATCTTGATGGCGCATATATCACAATAGTGGCGGTAATATTTATTGGATCGGTTCAATTTGGATGATGTGCGTCTCTAGCCTATGGAGGTTCTGAGGGTAGCTTACTAGGCTATCGAGCGCAGATTATCTACCTAGTGACATTATTTTGACCCTTGGATGGCAGGCAGTTGATGTCTTAGGGAGAACTTGGGCGATATAATCCTCAGGAAGTGTGCTTCATCACTAACTCTGCCGTAAGCCGTCGATTTAGCGGAATGGGATTTCCGTGTTGTGGGAAAGTGGGTCAGGGCAGGTGTGTTAATGAGGATAATGAATGTTCATCTGCCTGTTCTAATGTTTGCTGATGACTTGCGTCATTATCATAAGTGTGAATTAAGTACCGAGTCGATCCTGCGTGCAGTTGGATGTGCATCACTTCACTGCAAGGGTTTCCATGCTGCTCTTGTCATCATGCAGGTTAACCCATTCATGCCTGGAGATCTCCTGGAAAAATGTTGTCTGGAACTATGATACTCTTGTAAATAACTATTATAATTTAGAACAAATTTAAAAGGAGAGTTATTAGTTAATTTGTGATGAACATTTCTCCTTCAAATATTTTCTGAAAATCGCTTTTGCCATATTAGTTGGGCATATATGGGCACTACAGGCATGGATGGGCTAATTTTATCACCCCATACCCTTTACACAGCAGATAATTATTGACCCTTTAACCCGCAGGACTCCCGAAATCTGACTAATTTTGACTTTTTAATTGAAATGCAATTATTATATGTAACTCTTCAAATTGGCAACAGATCAAGGGCTGTAAATTTGAAATGTAAATGCAATATAAAGTATTTGGGAGGTTGTAAATAGAAACGTAAATCACTAGTTTTAAGTTGGGAAGGTAAGTGACAAAGAACATTATGTGAAGGTGATAGTTCATGTATAACCTCACTTGTGATAAGCATATGAATACTCAATATGACTAGGTGATTGTTGAAAATAATATCAAATGAAGGTGATAATTCATGTATTGCCTCACTTATGATAAGCATCTGAATACTCAATATGACTAGGTGATTGTTGAAAATATTATCAAATGAAGGTGATAGTTCATGCATTGCCTCACTTATGATAAGCATCTGAATACTCAATATGACTAGGTGATTGTTGAAAATAATATCAAATGAAGGTGATAATTCATGTATTGCCTCACTTATGATAAGCATATGAATAATACTCAATAGGACCAAGCCCCGTCTTTTTTCACTGAACCTCAAGTTGTCTTTTTGTGCATGCCTGTGCTGAGGAAGTCTGAGGTAGAAAGTTTCTGGTATTAAGGTGTCGAGAACATTACGTGGTGGTGATAATTCATTTATCGTCTCACTTATGATAATCATATAAATACTCAATAGGATCAAGCCCCGTCTTTTTTCACTGAACTTCAAGTTGTCTTTTGTGCATGTCTGTGCTGATCAGAGATCTGGGGTAGAAAGTTGGGTAGGTAAGTGTTGAGAACATTACATGAAGGTGATAATTAAATTCATGTACAGCCTCACTTATGATGAGCATATGAATACTCAATACAACCAATCCCCATATTTTTTCACTTAACTCCAAGTTGTCTTTTCGTGCATGTCTGAGGTAGAAAGTTGGGTTGGTAAGTGGGTCAAAGTGATCTAACGCCAGTGCTCAGTCATTAACCCATATACACCCAGATCATACTTGTGATCTGACGCCCATGCAAATATCTTTGTAAATACATGTTACTTTGATAAATATTTGACTGAAAGTTGTTGTTCCTGTTAGGTTCAACAATCCCTCTTCAAATATTTTTCATAAATGTCTTTATTCGATGAGATATGTTCAAAGTTGTCAGACGTTGTGTACATTCTCAATAGAAATGGGTTAGAATTCGCATTGTAAAGTACAGGTGCAGCCAGCCATGCTGAAAGTTATAGTCCCAGACCCAGTTCAGCCGACAGCTTCCAGTTGGACCTGTCTGATCATCCTCCCTTATTATATTCTACATGTTACCTGGCACACCTAATTTGTCATGCCCTGAGGACCATGTATACAGATATATTTTTTTGCCAGGCGGGCAAAAAAGTACAGCATTCTGACATAAAAGAAATGAATATATTCATATTAACGACTCTCAATAGGATGTGTGTCTTATCAGATGTTTTGCCGGTTTCAAATGTATTACGATGGAAAACGTGAAGAGGCTGTGTGTTTTGTGTAAGGGTTGTGACTGGCTGTTGTGTTTGAGTTGAGACAAAATGTATTTTCATGTTTAGATGTATGTAGGCTGAACATAAAAAAACTGTTTTGAAGATGAGAATGATTGGTATTGTGCTCGTACATGTGAGTTAAAAATTAAGTCATCTTGTAAAGGACTTTAAAGTTTTAAGTGCTTTAGAGCTGGTTTGGAATTTATATAGAAGGGTGAACTATTTAACTTAACCCATTCATTCCTGTAGCAGCTAAAACCGCATGACAATTTTGTTGATATCTTTCTATCAAACGCAATATTTAGAAAATATTTGAAGGAGAATTGTTCAATTGAACTCTATCTACAACTCTCCTTCAAATATTTTGAGAATTTAGGCTTCATTCCAAAGTTATCTTCAAAAGTATGACAGGTCCAGACGACACTTTTCAGATAGATCTCCATGGCATGGATTGGTCAGGTTAGGCCACCAGGCATCCATTGAATGCTCACAGGGCGGCGGCCAAAGAGGACTAGAAATTATTTGCCTGAATCAACCACTCATTTCTCCAGGCAGGGCTAATTTCTTAACTTGCGATAAGGCTGCAATTATGTGCTTCACTACTCACAGTAACAATACATTAAGGCAGTTAGCTTTGGTCACCAATGCAATCTACCTGATCCCATTCATGCCTGTAGTGCCCCAAATTATCCTGACTATTTTGGAGATATTTTTGTGTCTGCAGCCACTTTCTGAAAATGTTTGGTCAAAAAATGTTGATCACAACTCAACCCTCAAAATCCCTCCAAATACTTTTTGAATTTATGCTTTATTCCAAAGTTATTTTAAAAAAGTATCATAGGTCCAGAAGACACTTATCTTGAGGTGATCTCCAGGCATGAATGGGTTACCCTACTATTAGGCTACTATTGGCCCAGCATTCATCCTCTCGCAATTAACCCATTTGTGCCCGTAGCAGCCAAAACCACCTGACCATTTTGGTGATATCTCTTTATCAAAAGCAATGGTTGGAAAATATTTGAAGGAGAATCGTTCATTGAAACTCAATCTACAACTCTCCTTCAAAGAGTTTTCATATTAATGATTCACTTGGAAGTTATTTTCAAAAGTATGAGAGGTCCAGACGGCACTTGTCAAGTATGGGTTAAACTCCACTCCTTCATGAAGGAAGCAGCATTGAATTATAGGGATGGGCATTAGGTTACGGTGCTTACTGTACTTGGCCCTTCAGCTGGAATGGGCACCATTGTTAGGCACAGGGTTGATTAGAATGTTGATCGATAGGATTTGCACCATTTCGGGACCTGCTCTAGTGAACCTCACATCCTTAGTAATATTAACCCTTCAAATGCTCTGCTACTAAGTACACGGACTCGGAGATCTTTGAAAATCATCTAACCCTGTCATGTTGGTGTCCATCAGATAGATCTCGCTGAGTACTCTCAGATGAGTACCCATATGCTAGGGTTTCAGTCATTTTTCAGGTTTTTGACATTATTTTTGTATTGGCAAAATTAGCCATCTGCAGCACAAGGGTTAGTCTTATTTTAGTCTATAGTACTAGTACACTATAGCAAGCACACAATCAATGCCTGTTAAGAAATTGGCCCATGTAGGTAGTGGTAATGGTGTTTGCTCACACATTAAATATCCCAGTCAATAAGCAGTTATTCTGTCTCTAGAGCAGGGGTTTATAAAGCCAAGGTTTAAATTGGCAATTTTACAAATTCCGGGTGTCTTTTTTTCAAATAGAGACCATAGTATATTGAGATTTATTACAACCATAAATCTGTATTAATTTATTGAAATAATACATAATATCCCAATAAAATGCCATGGGAATTATATTGAGGTGAAAAGATTTCAATTATTTATTTGAATTTGACATTATAAGAAATCACCTATAAATCACTTTTCGAGGGTTTGGGCTGTCCGAATGATGCCCAGATGCCTTGCTGGCTTAGACTAATAGGTAAGCTGTCTAGTAGACACAGCATCTTCCATTTCACTTACTTCTCAAAGGGGTATACTATTCATAGGAGATTATCCTGACTAAGCATTGGTCTGCTTTAACACCCGGGGGGCAAAACTTCACTTCACATTTAGGTTCAAGCTTTGTGTGTGAATAGGTAGTGCTTATAGGATTAGGGCTTTGACACATGTTTGAAGTCCCCCACAAAAAGGAACATTTTGGTACACATGCGACTGAAACTTGGTTGTCCATAGATTCAGGGAAGTCTTATAAGGGCATAGTGGCTGCCATTAAGTAACTTGCACTTAATAACCAGACAGGCTCAAACATTTACTTGCCACGTTAAGTAATAATTACTGTTGGGCAAGTAAATATCATCACTCACACATGCCAATTATGGCACATTGAAAATCTGAACCTTGCGATAATTAAACTTTAAGATATGAAATAGATTCAAATTACACACTCAAAATATGTATTTCTAAAAGAAAGTATTTGATTATGCAACACAGCCACATCAAAGCAACCCAATTTTATAGATACTTTACCAAAATGTCAGTGTTTTGCTGTGGAATTTTAAATTTTTGTCAGCCTTGTGAATGCTAGTCTACACTTTCCTGACATGAGGCAAGTAGGTCAGGTTATTTAGGTACCAATGTTTTACTCATTCTGCAAGGGGCATGCTAGACTAGCTACTAGTGTTACTGTGTCTTACTTTATTAAAGGTAAATGCAATCCTGCACCTATACTACATTAGGGCTTGTGCACTACTGTTGGCCATTTAGTTCACACAAATGACACACACGGGGGTTGTACAGGTGATAACATATTTCCTCCTAGTGTACTGCAGTGCCATCTATCCACAAGGGATGACATTTGTGACCTACTGTTGGTCATTTAGTTCACACAAATGACACACAAGGGGGTTGTACTGGCAGTACGGAGTAGTCCAGGGACTTAGCCAGTCCCCATCGTACTCGTCTTTTGGACGGGTAGTTTCCTAAAAACCTCCTGTTTGGACAGGCAAACATTATTATAAAGATTTTTCAATTTTGACTTTTGGGGGGTATTAAATAAATATCTTTCTAACAAACCATCTTCCAGGACACAACTGAAGTGTAAATTGCACTTTGACACACTAGGCTATTAAATGTAGCTGGTGTAAGTATTTGAAGTAGATTACTGTTTTGTACAGGCATTTTTGAAATCCTGGCTAAGACCCTGCTAAGCACCTACCCTTTTAGTATACTGCAGTGCCATCTATCCCCAAGGGATGACATCTAGATATAGACTGGGAGGCAGGCTAGGGCCTAGTCCCTGAAAAGTTACCCTTCCCTTCTGAGTTGACTAACCTGAGTGTGGTGTACCAGATATGATACCTGTTTCATACGTAAACTGAGTCCGCTTTTCACCTGGTGAGATATATACATATAGACTGATTTGGCCTCTCTCACTCTCACCTCTTCGACCACTTGGTGCCTGATATCAGAGGAAGACAGAAATATACATACATTCTTGAAATAGTTGCTGTTCAATTCTCCACAATAAAGAAAATATTGTCAATAGAATTATGAATATGTATTTTAAATATTGGGTTTAACATCACCTTTGTGTTCAATGTATGGCAACCGACCACCATTTCTCCTACCCAGTGAATTTTAATCTTATTTTTTTTGGCCAATGCGGTACTCTAGTCAAATATCAGTTGACTCAGTTTTTGAAATTCTGTTCAATTCTCCACCATAAAGAAAACATCATCAATAGAATATAATATTGTTTTATATTGGAAAATACATCGCCTTTGTTCAATGTAAGACCACCTACCACCAATTCTTCAATGCAGTGAATTCTAGAGAGTATTTTTTGGCCGATGCGATAATCTTGTCAAATAATCACGCGGTTATTGGGTTGGTTCATCGATGTTTGCATCGCCACTGGCAAAACGCAGTCACATCACTTAATCCTGGCGCCAAAACATCGTCAACATTGATTATCCTGTCATTGCGATGAAAGTAAAAGCGTTAGAATTGAGCGTCCAGCCAATCAGGCGATGAGGAATTATGGGATGCCTCCGAGGTGCATTCCCGCATCAAAGTAGAACCGCTCTCGGACTTGGCACCCTCGGACAGAATAAATGAGAACCATGGCGAAATCAACTTGGATTCTTGATCTCTTGACAGTGAAAATGGTCTATCTCTATGTTAGACACAGCTTACTATTGATTATTACAGAGCCCAGCCCTAGGCCAAGTATTGTTTTACTAGTATTTCTAAATTCATAAAAGAATTATTTATATTTGTGCAATCAGATACTATATATATATATACATAGAATATATATATATATATATATATATATATATATATATATATATATATATATATATATATATATATATATATATATATATATATATATATTTCTATATATATTTCTATATATATTTCTTCATATATTTGTATAGCCTGATTATCATGTTACGTTCATTATGCTTGAAAAGCATTTGACCTAGAAACCCTGAAAGTCCTGTTTATTTATTCTGGCTGAATTTGTTTGTAATTGCTGTCTGGCAAACCAGTTGTATGTTTGAATAAGCAAGAGAGCAAAGATTATTTCTCTAGATTCCTCACCACTTTATCAACATAACTCTCTATTAAGGGACTTGTGTGCAAACAGGACTGAATTTATTCCCCAAGGTGTTGAATGTAGCATGAGATAAAACAGCACTGATGCAAATATAAAATGTGGAACGATTTCTTTCCATTTGTGTGTAATGTATTACTTGCAAAGTGATACCCATGTAATACCTTGAAGTGAATACACATGTACACATTCACTCATACATACACAACGTGAGCACACACACACTCACACACATATTCACTCATACACACGGACACACATGCACACACTTTCCCTCATACACTTCCAAACACACACACACACATGCACACACACGCACACAAACAAACACTAACACACATACATGTGCATGCACACTCACACCAGAGACTCTCTTACGCACACTTATACACACACATACACACATTCACTCACACACAACAGGACTTAGCCGAGACCCGTCCTGTGCGTCTTTTGGACAGGTAGTTTCCTAATAAATTCCTCTTTGGATGGGCAAAAATTTCAATGAAGATTTTTCAATTTTGACTTTTGAGGGTTAATAACCAAATATTTTCCTCTCAAACTATCTTCTGAAGTGAAAAGTTCCCTTATAGGAACAAAAGGCTGTTAAATGTATCTGGTATAAGGATTTGAAACAGATCAGTAGCTAAACCTGGACGGGCAGAAATTTTGAAAATGCTGTTTTGGACAGGCATTTTGGAAATCCTGGCTAAGACCTTGACCAGCCCCTTTTACCTGAAAACGGCAAAAAGGTGACAACAATTTTAATTCCATATTCCAATTAGCATTCAGCATGGCATCACTGAATCTGGCCTGAAAGGTGAGATGCCTCTCAGGTGTTCTGTATTTTCCCACCTGCTCTTAGCGTGTCGGTATTAGAGTCGGAGCACTGATTGCTGACCACATACTGACCGCAGGTCTGAGCAGCTGACCAGTGCAGTACGCTGTGGTGAGGTAAGATGATGGCATAAGGTGTTGATTAAGCACTTGATTGATTCAGCTTGCACACAATCACCATCAGGTAATGTCCCACCTGACCTCCTCCTCCTCTCATGTCCTCTTGTCTTAGCCTGATCTAATCTAGGCTGCATAAATACACACACACACACACACACACACACACACACACACACACACACACACACGCATATATATATATATATATATATATATATATATATATATATATATATATATATATATATATATATATATATATATATATATATATATATATATATACACGTATTAGAAGAAAATGTTCCATTTATAAAGATATCGCAGGGTGCAACATAGGTTCCAAAACATAACTTGCCGTGCGGGGCAAGCTGCCCCTAAAGTTTACTTGTGCTGCTAGCACTTCTACTTGCCCCACCACTCTTTTAAACAAAGTTGAGTTACATTGCAAGGACTCTGCCCAAAACATTACTTGTGGAGCGGGGCAAGTTCAGGTCTTGTTCCGCTTGCTCGATTGCCATTTTTTGCCGAATTCACTTGCAACTTTAGATGGGGCAAGCGTTTATGTTGCACGCTGTATCACCAAAGTAGTCATGATGTTCTCAGGAGTTGCAAGCATGAATGGCTTGAGCTGATATTATCAGACAACCCATGCACTCTGAACAGGAGATGTTAGAGAAATATTTCCCAATGGCAAGCTATTTTCTCTCTGTTTTGAGCATCTCGCCTCTCCAATTCCGCTACATAACAAACACAGCGGAACTTATTTTCGCTGCGGCCACAACTGTGTTCATCGTTAATCATTGTACAGTGCTGATCCAGGTCATGCTATGATAGATTATACATGAAAACATGTCTCCCAGTATTGGCAATTACTGGCACTGTCAGCCGTTGATGGGAGGGTGTGAATAGACAATGGTACGAGAATAGCGAAACATGACAGTTCTCTGTTGAACCAGATTGCTGATAATTGTTCATTACTACTGGTGAGGAGAAATCCACCTAGTGTCTGAAACAACGCAGGGGGCAGAATCTATATCGGCTGATAATGGAAGGGTGTTAATGGGCAATGGGCAATGGTAGGAGAATCGAGAATCATGTAACTTGACAGGTCTGTGTTGAGGCAGGTATAGCTGATAATTGTTCAGCTAGTGTCTGAAACTCAAGATAGAGGGCAGCACTGTTGTTCATCACTAAGGGTAAGGAACAATCCAGCTAGTGTCTGAAACTCAAGATAGAGGGCAGCACTGTTGTTCATCACTAAGGGTAAGGAACAATCCAGCTAGTGTTTGAAACTCAAGATAGAGGGCAGCACTGTTGTTCATCACTAAGGGTAAGGAACAATCCAGCTAGTGTCTGAAACTCAAGATAGAGGGCAGCACTGCTGTTCATCACTAAGGGTAAGGAACAATCCAGCTAGTGTCTGAAACTCAAGATAGAGGGCAGCACTGCTGTTCATCACTAAGGGTAAGGAACAATCCAGCTAGTGTCTGAAACTCAAGATAGAGGGCAGCACTGTTGTTCATCACTAAGGGTAAGGAACAATCCAGCTAGTGTCTGAAACTCAAGATAGAGGGCAGCACTGTTGTTCATCACTAAGGGTAAGGAACAATCCAGCTAGTGTTTGAAACTCAAGATAGAGGGCAGCACTGTTGTTCATCACTAAGGGTAAGGAACAATCCAGCTAGTGTCTGAAACTCAAGATAGAGAGCAGCACTGCTGTTCATCACTAAGGGTAAGGAACAATCCAGCTAGTGTCTGAAACTCAAGATAGAGGGCAGCACTGCTGTTCATCACTAAGGGTAAGGAACAATCCAGCTAGTGTCTGAAACTCAAGATAGAGGGCAGCACTGCTGTTCATCACTAAAGGTAAGGAACAATCCAGCTAGTGTCTGAAACTCAAGATAGAGGGAAGCACTGCTGTTCATCACTAAGGGTAAGGAACAATCCAGCTAGTGTCTGAAACTCAAGATAGAGGGCAGCACTGTTGTTCATCACTAAGGGTAAGGAACAATCCAGCTAGTGTCTGAAACTCAAGATAGAGGGCAGCACTGCTGTTCATCACTAAAGGTAAGGAACAATCCAGCTAGTGTCTGACACTCAAGATAGAGGGCAGCACTGCTGTTCATCACTAAGGGTAAGGAACAATCCAGCTAGTGTCTGAAACTCAAGATAGAGGGCAGCACTGTTGTTCATCACTAAGGGTAAGGAACAATCCAGCTAGTGTCTGAAACTCAAGATAGAGGGCAGCACTGTTGTTCATCACTAAGGGTAAGGAACAATCCAGCTAGTGTCTGAAACTCAAGATAGAGGGCAGCACTGTTGTTCATCACTAAGGGTAAGGAACAATCCAGCTAGTGTCTGAAACTCAAGATAGAGGGCAGCACTGTTGTTCATCACTAAGGGTAAGGAACAATCCAGCTAGTGTCTGAAACTCAAGATAGAGGGCAGCACTGTTGTTCATCACTAAGGGTAAGGAACAATCCAGCTAGTGTCTGAAACTCAAGATAGAGGGCAGCACTGTTGTTCATCACTAAGGGTAAGGAACAATCCAGCTAGTGTCTGAAACTCAAGATAGAGGGCAGCACTGTTGTTCATCACTAAGGGTAAGGAACAATCCAGCTAGTGTCTGAAACTCAAGATAGAGGGCAGCACTGTTGCCTGCTAAGAATTGAGAATCCTGTTACTTGACAGTTCTCTGTTGAGGCAGGTATAGCTGATAATTGTTCATCACTACTGTTTAGGAACAATCCACCTAGTGTCTGAAACTAGATAGAGGGCAGCATTGGTGCCTGATAATGGAAGGGTGTTAGTAGACAATGGTACCACAATCTAGAGTCGTGTTACTTGATAGTTCTTTGTTGAACCAGATAGCTGTTCATTGTTCATTATTACGGGTTAGGAACAATCCACCTAGTTTCTGAAACAGAACATAGGGGGCAGCACTGTTGTTCTGGTGTTAATGGACAATGACAATTTTTATCGCAATTTTATTCGAATTTGCCTTAGAAGAATAGTCCCAACAAATGAATAAATAGATAAAAAATGAAAAGCAGGAGAGAATAAGAATAACTCAATAAATAAATTAATAAACTGAAACAAATTGAAATGAACGGAAAAGAAATCAATGAATAAATTCATTACAATCTGGAAATCTTGTTCTTATCTTATTTGCTAAAAGAATTGTCACCGGCTTCTGTAATACTGTGAATAAGATTGATCTTGAGATAGCCTTTAACCATTTGCTGCTGCTGGCTGTAAGTTTGGCAATACACAATGATGCGAAAAACCTGAAAATACCTGAAACCCTGCCAAATGGGTACTCATCTGAGAGTACTCAGCAAGAGCTATCCAATGAATACCAACGTGACAAGGTTTAGATGGTTTTCAAAAATCTTTGCATTCTTGTGCATAGGACTAAAGTGGCTTTAGCATTGGAAGGGTTATCTTAACCCTTTATTGCTTACAGCAGCCAAAAGCAGCCTGACAATTCTGATGATAGTTTGTAGGCAAGAGCAAAGTTGGGAAAGTATTTGAAGGAGAAATGTTAAACAGAACATTACCAACAACTCTCCTTCAAACTTTTTGTAAAATCATTCTTAATTCCCAAGTTATCATCAAAAGTACCAAAGATCCAGACGAAAATTTCAAGAGTAGCTCTTAAGCATTTAATGGGTTAAGCAGTTTATCCTTACGCTGATGAACTACAGTGAGTATTGAGACTGACAGGTTGTGCTGTAATCCAGGGGATGCTCTGGATAACTAATATCGAGTGGCGAGCTAATTGGATCTTCAATTACAAATCCTCGAACTGCTGAATATTGGGATGGAAATTAACCCATTCATGCCTGGAGATCTAATACCCGCTTCATCTGGTCCTGTCATTGTTTTGAAAATTACCCGCTTCATCGGGACAGTGTCATACTTTTGAAAATAACATTCAGAATTAAGGAGAAATTGGCAAAATATTTGAAGGAGAGCGAAATTGAGTTCTGACCAAGAATTTATCCATCAACTATTTCCTATGTATTGCTTTTATTGCTTTTGTTCGAGAGAGAAATAATACCAGTATGGTAAAACACAGCAAGGCTTAGTAGTTGGCTAATCTTAGGTTTGCTACAAGCCTGTGTTGACTGGTCAATGCTGACCACACATGCTTAACCCTTATGCTGGTGGTGGCTACTTTGCCCAATACAAAATAATGCAAAAATCCTGAAAAATGACAGAAACCCTGTCATGTGGATACTCATTTGAGAGTATTTAGCGAGAGCTATCTAATGAATACCAACATGACAGGGTTCAGAGGAATTTCAAAAATCTTTGCATCCTTGTGCTTTGGACGAAAGTAGCCTCAGCATTGGAAGGGTGAACAGCATTGTAGATGAACATGTGACATTATTTATCCTAGCTATGGAATTGCTATGTGCTGATAGGGTCCCCGTTTTTTGTTCGTTTTTCCCCTTATGGAGCGATTCCATTATGTAATGATGATAGGGGAATGATTGATGCAGAATAGGAAATGTCTGTGTTGATGGGTTTCATAGTTCATTCTGGTATCAGATGGCCATGCACAGAGAACAAATTGCCATGAGCTGCAATAATGGTTGACTTGCTACATGCCTGTGTTAACCCTTCCAATGCTGAGGCTACTTTCTTCCGAGGCACAAGAACCCCCAAAAAGCTACATGATCCTATTTTTGTCCATAACAGCCCATGATAATTGCATAAAAATAATAACTTGAATTACAACACTTTACAAGCAAATATCAAAAACCATTTGAAAAACTTCTAAACCATCTAAACCCTCCCTGGATTTAGAGACTGGGTGCCCATATTTGAACTAAAGAAATTTTTGGGCATCCAATTTTCATCGGCGACCGCACTATATTGAGATTACAACCACAATCATGTATTTACTCATTGAAACTAGGCATTAAGTCCTTACACACTGTCATGGGAATTAAATTTAAGTGGAAAAACTTCTATTACATGCTTGAAATTGACATCTCAATAAAATCCTAATGAATTTGGGTGTCCTAAGGGGTGATATTTGAGGGTTTCTGTGTCCAAATGGTGCCCAGTCACCGGGCTGATAGCTAAGACTATGATATGATAATAATAATAATAATAATAATAATAATCTTTAATTCAAGAGGGTAACACAGTCAAATGATACATTGATCTTCCCTGTGGCTCTCAGTATACAGCATCGTTATGGTACCCCAGCCCTCGGGTCACAGGGTTACAAAGTAGCTTTGCATATTGTTCATTTAAGCACTCTGTTTTAAAAGATTGAAGAGAGCTTGCCATTTTCAAGCTCGAGTTAAGTGAGTTCCAGAGACATACACATTGAAAAGTTAAAGAATTCTTAAATGCATCTATTCTAACCGTAGGTACTACCAGATTCCTAGACGTGCTAGATCTGGTGTGATGATCATGTCGTTGAGTACAGAAAGAAAGCCTGCTTTTCGTGTATCTAGGGTTTCATGTATATAGTGCTGGCGGCATGAGAACCAGGCTACAATGATGACTATGCAGGATGAAGCAGTCAGGAAACTGGAGCTGGTGGGCTGTTATCAGCACATTATCCCTTGTCATTCTCACGATACTAAAAGCTAGCTCATAGTCTATGGTGTAACCATTATGCTGCTGGTGGCTAATTTGGCCAATACAAAATGATGCGAAAAAACCCTGAAAAATGACTGAAACCCTAGCACATGGGTAGTCATCTGAAAAGGCTCAGCGAGAACTATCCAATGAATACCAACATGACAGGGTAAATGGTTTTCAAAAATCTTTGCCTCCTTGTGTTTTGGATGAAAGTAGCCAAAGTAATGGCAGGGTTAACCTTTTCGCTGCTGGTGGCTAATTTTGACAAAACAAAATTATTTGAAAAATGTTCTTTAAAAGGACTGGAACCCGGCACGTTGGTACTCATCTGAGAGTACTCAGTGAGAGCTTTCAAATGAATACCAACATGACAGTGTTTAGATAGTTATCAAATATTTTTGCGATTTTGTGCTTTGAACAAAAGTTGACTTAGCATAACGAGGGTTAAACCAATCTGCAACAATTTTCATTCAAGTATTTCTTAAACTATTGCTTAATCATTAATATATTTCCATGTGTTTCAGACCATGTGTCCACTCCAGATGTGAATGGGTCAATTGTGACAACATGTTTCATGTTTGGTCGGCCATCGTGCAGACAGGCAGGCATGAAAAATCGTGCAGGGTTAGATGTTATGCTATCATCATTTAAAGTTGTATTATCCTTGATTCTACTTGCACAGATTGTTTAATATTTGATAGGTATTTTATTCAGTGCATTGGGTTTCTCCACATTACAGCTATCATGCTGCCTCCGGAGGGATGACACTTATGGCACACTGGCTCATAATGGGAGTTTTCACTTGCCACCTTATATCTTGCCTGAACACAACACTGATAGCTTACAGTATCCCCAGTGACTTAGAAATTGATATCCAAGAATATATTTACATACATACATACATACATACATGCATGCATACATACATACATACATACATACATACATACATACATACATACATACATGCATGCATGCATGGATGCATGCGTGCGTACATACATACATACATACATACATACATACATACATACATACATACATACAAACATACATTTATACATACACACACACACACACCCACACACACACACACACACACATACATATGCTGTTCACAATATCCTGTCTTCACACTCTGAGAGGGACTAGAGTACCTAAGTATATGTGAGAGAGTATAGTGGTTTCACGTTGACATTCTTAGTGTCCAGGGCGTAAAACAGTATAACAGTCCTGGGTAGAAATCACTCACAAAGCTTGATAAAGTATTTACAAGATGTAATCAGTCATGGGAGAGAGCAAGTGTCCTGTCACACATTTTCTTCAATTTTTAGCAAAACGGTTGCATTTACAGCTTTATAACCAGAGCACTAGAAATTCAAGGTTTTAAAACCTTTTCTTTATGTTCATCTCTTTGACATTTGAAGTTAAGCAGTAGGAAAAATAATGAAGATGCGGGTGTCTGACCTCGCTGAGTAAGTTTTTTATTTCTCTGTGTTTGAATAGAAGCTGATTTAGATTTCTATCAATGCAGTCTTTTATGATGACGAAAAAAATAAACTAAATGAACCATAGCTTGCTGGGTCAGATTTCCTTTCTACCTGAAACCTACTATGACACTCATTCTAAAGGTATTTGTGCAAACCGGACAGCCAATTTCTATTAGATAACCTGGATGT
Source organism: Maea johnstoni (assembly GCA_963942565.1). NCBI lineage: Eukaryota > Metazoa > Annelida > Polychaeta > Spionida > Magelonidae > Maea > Maea johnstoni. The sequence continues at coordinate 2,781,698 of OZ012688.1, read as the reverse complement.
TCACTGGGTGTATAAGTCAATAACCGTACCAGGGTACATACGCTGTATAGTAGAGCTGGTTTCTTTTTGTTAGCTGAAAGTTTTGTGTTCATCCTTGCAGGAGCAGTTGGAGAAAACCTGTCTTGTTTTGTGATATCCTTACAATGAAAGAGGTCTTTGCAAGAAGTTAGAATATATATCAGATTTACTGTATTACCATTTATGAAAAAGTTATGAACATTTTACTGCAGGGTGTTTGTTTGTTTGTTCAACGCCTTCCTGACAGTAACATTTCACAAAATGTTAAAACCACCATATTTTCTTGTAAAACCATCTTATGATCTTCAATATTGCTTTAGATGATACAATTATACCTGGGAAGACTGTGCCATGAGATATAGGATTGAATATTATGTTTTGGGGTGTATTTGATGAATTTTAAAATAGGGTGATCTGTGATTCCGTAACATGTGATTCCGTAACAGCAAAATAGCATTTTTTTTTATTTTTGAAAATGTTCAGATTGGGTCATTACCATGAAACTTCATAGAAAAAAGGCATTTTAACACTAATTCAACTATAAGGGGAACACTTTTGAAAAATGAATTTTTAAACAGTGTTTTTGTGGGGGTTAAAGTTGGTTATTCCGTAACGTTACGGAATCACATATTTGATAAATTGACTAGTTCAAGCCTATAGATGTCTTGAACATTCTTTAAATGGACTAGTTTGTTATCTTAACTTTAAGTTTAGTATTAACTGATAGTTTTCATATTTAGAATGAGACATTGTGCACAGTATTTTGAAAATAAAGTATATGTCCATTATCAAGTAGTAGTTTCAATATTTATAAACAAGTAACTCACATACGATTTTGAGAAAGGTACAGTTATTCAAAATGTGCCATAGCACCAGTTTACCTTTTTTAAAACATTCACACAGTTTTAAAGTAGAGTATAATTAAGCTGGCCAGCAGGGCATCTCAGCTTCATTTGGTCACCCACTCCCTCAAAAATCACCCATCTGGACACCCAAATAATTTTGTGGGTAACCCTTTAAAAAGACATTTTCAAATATATATATGAATTGTTTTCACTCTTGTTTAAATTCAGTGACTTTTTATAAGGCATTTATTTCAAGAAGTACATGCATGTTCATGAATGGTTATAACCGGCCATATAAACCTATTCAAACTGTTGCGTACAGAATTTTAGAATATTGAATTCAATATTTTCCCTCAAATTCAGGAAAACTTGCTCCCTCATTTGGCTGTCTTATCCTATAGTAATATCATTCTTGAACCCTATTTGTTCAAGACTTTTGTAAAATAGCAGATTTCAGAGAATTCATATCTGTGGTGGACAGGAAAGCTCTTCAACAGAGATTTTAGATACCTTCACAGTAACAGAGATTCTCCTTCAAGTAAAGAAGAAAACTGAAGTTTAGCACATGGTCAATGAAGCCCAGATCCCGAAATCACTATTTATGCATATATTTTAAAATTTGACCACCCACATTAAATTTTAGAGGAATTTATTCAGTATTACACACTTGTCGCAAGTGTAGAAGGGGAAGGATTCAGTACATAAACGTTTCTCAGAGAACAAAATTTTGTTACATCCTTCAAAGATAGAATATAGTCATATGGAATACTCATATGATACTGTTTTATACAAAGCCAGTCATATATATATATATATATATATATATATATATATATATATATATATATATATATATATATATATATATATATATGTATATATATATATATATATATATATATATATATATATATATATTTATGTATATATATATATATATATATATATATATATATATATATATATATATATATATATATATATATATATATATATATATATATATATACATGTATATATATATATACATATCATATATATGTTATGAAGGTAAATTGCAATTGTAATATAAAGCTGCAATAACTATGATTGAATTTTCTCATCTGCTTGATATTATGCTAGGTTTGTAGATGCGATGTGTCTGCTCATAGGCATTATTCCCAAGGATAATTTCCTTCCTCAGCGGGTCTTAGAATGACCTTCAGGCTTGAGCAAGGTTGACCTTCAGTAAACAACATCAAATTTGAGGCTCATCCAGCATTTACCTATCACCATAGAGATCAGGTGGTGATGTTTCTATGGCGATCACTTAGGTAAACAAAAAACACAAAAAACGGTTGACATGTCACGTGTGTGCCGTGAATAGGTCACACCCCCGAAGGGGAAATGATCATGTTTTTCAAGCTTCTCTGTGTCTGTATAATGTCTCATGGTGGATGGTGGGTATGTAATTGCTTCGACATTCAGCATGCAAGCATTCTGCCATTCCCTAATTGGCACTTAAAGGATTCCTCTACATCAATTCCCCCATTTATATTCACAAAAACAGCCTGACAATTTTGATTAAATCTTGTAGGCAAAAGAATAGCTAGGAAAATATTTGATTAAGTAATGTTAATGAAAGGATTACCAACAGCTTTCATTCAAATATTTTGTAAAAACTTTGGGTTCCCTGCAGAAATTTGAGGGAGCCATCGGAGAATTTATAGCAGCCCTGGGCTCCCGCTCCAGCTAATTTTGAATCCTGTAGTGACACCAGCAGCTCCTCACGTTGCCGTAACCCAAATAGTGTGGGGCTCAAAATTAAGTCTTTTCCAGGGAGTCAATTGCATCTTTAAAAGCTACTTAAAGGTGCTGTGTATACGAAACCAGTACATCTTTTGGAGAGAGCAGTAGTAGAATTAAAGTGAGGCCTGGCCTCCCAGCTCCAGCTAATTTCGAGCCCTCTATAGTGACGGGCTCCTGACTACTGTTAATTTCGAGCCCTGTATAGTGACGGGCTCCTGGCTACAGTTAACTTCGAGCCCTGTATAGTGACGGGCTCCTGGCTACAGTTAATTTCGAGCCCTGTTTATAGTGACAGGCTCCTGGCTACAGTTAATTTCGAGCCCTGTATAGTGACGGGCTCCTGGCTACAGTTAATTTCGAGCACTGTATAGTGACGGGCTCCTGGCTACAGTTAATTTCGAGCCCTGTAGTGACACCCCAGTTCCTCATGTTACCAATATAGCCCAGATAGTGATTGGATTCCCATCCTGCCATTTCACAGGGAATAGTGAACTGACAGCCTCTCAATATTGAACCAGTTATTAGAAAATGCCTCCTAGTTGGGACCCACAGTTCAGCGTATAGGGATTGGCACATAATAAGAAACTGCACTACGTTTCAATTATTTCAATATCAATATTTCCTTAATGATACAACAGTTATACAATATTTGTGATGATACTGCATGCTTGTAATGGAGCTGATATTGATAAAATTGCAAATTTTAACTTACGCATAGTTACTTTGTTTATTATTGTGCTAATTATTATGATGTTATTTAATGTTAACCCTTATGCTGCTGGTGGCTAATTTTGCCGATACAAAATGATGCAAAAAACCTGAAAAATGACCGAAACCCTGCCAAATGGGTACTCATCTGAGAGTACTCAGTGAGAGCTATCCAATGAATACCAACATGACATGGTTTAGATGTTTTTCAAAAATCTTTGCATTCCTGTACTTAGGATGAAAGTGGCCATATAGCCTTAATTGGTTAATATAAGTATTTGATGAGTACTGGCTAGAGATGTCAGGGCATGTGTGCACTCCAGATGCAAATAGACCTGACACTGATCTTGATCCTCATACCACAACATGACTTTAATTGCTTTCATCCCCGGATGCGCCAGAAGATATCTTGACATAAATATAAATAAGACTCAAAGCTTGATCCCTTTTATATTATTACATATGACTTTCTGACCTAAAATGCACCTAGATCTCTATTTCTATTCTTATCACTATGACTTAAAGCTTGATCTTTATAATATCATATGACTTACTTGACCTACAAGGCACCCAGAACTCTTATTTCCATTCTTGAGAATATACTCTTGGCATAATGATCATGACTTAAAGCTTGATCTATATAGGATTTCAAATTACCTATTTGACCCACGATGCACCCTAAGTACTATTTCCATTCTTGAGAATTTATCTTGTCATTATGATTATGACTTAAAGCTTGATCATTATAATATCATATGTCTTATTTGCCCTACAATAAACCCAGAGTACTATTTCCATTCTTGAGAATATATCTTGACTTAATGATCATGATTTTCAACTTTATCTTTACATTTTAATATGACTCAATTACTTGACCCAATATGCACTTAGAAATCTATTTCTGTTCTTGTCAATATTTCTTGACTTATCAAATTTGACTCTTAGCTCGCACTCTATGTTGTAAATTGACTTGATTGCTTTTACCTAAAATGCAGTTTTAAGTGCTCTTTCTCTTCTTGGGAATATAATTTGACGTACTGGATGTGACTTTCAGCTTGCTTTATTCCCATATTATAATATGACTAAATTGCTTCGATCCAAGAAGCATCACAAGTGCTATTTTTTATTCCCATGAATAGGTATTCGGTTTATAGTCTTGTATCCAGCAAAGCGCTCACACGACCTTCCTCCCCTAGCAGGCCTGTACACACAGAAACCATTTCAATCACCCGGGGGATATTCCAGAGCAGCTGGCAGCATATAGCGCACAAGCTCTAAGCACTGCCTTATCTATGCTAGGTACCCATTCTGCAGCTGGGTAGACTGAAGCAATGTGGAATAAACTGTCTTGCCCAAGGACAGACCAAAGTGCCCCAGCCGGGACTTGAACCAGCAACCTACTGATTACTAGTGCGACACCTAACCAACTGAGCTACCTTGTCCCCAATATATACCTTGGCACATTGAACTAGCTCACACTAAGTTTAGACCTAATATTGTATGATGGCTTTATTTGATTCACCCAAGTTGAACCTTATGTTGGTACTTTTCTATTCATGCTTAGAGAATCTTGACAAGTATCGTCTTGATCTATAGTACTTATGAAAACCACTTTGAACTCCAGCATAGATTTATAAGATTTTCAAACAAGAGATGGGGGTTTGAATTTAATCTACAGTTCCCCTTCAAATATTTTTCAAATAAATACATGAATATATAAATAAATGAATGCTTGAATGAATGAATGAATGAATGGAAGAATGAATGAATAGATGAATAACTAAATAGATGAATAACTAAATAATAGATAAATAAATAGATAAGTAAATAAATAAATGAATAAATGAATAAATAGATAAATGAAAAAACCAAAAATATATTGCTTAATTATTCAGGATGTCTGTTAAACTAAGACATGTATCGTATACGTCAAGAATATACCACGTCAGTTCCATTACCCTATTACAAAGTTTATTTCAACTAAGTTTTCCCTCACCATTGCAAATTTGTACCATGATGGTTAAATTGATATTTCTTTTTTAGCTTTAAGCATGCGTAGGGAGAACTTGCACATATATTCCCTTACTTTTTAACAAAGTTCGTTTCACCGCTGCAGTTTGTACCATGGTAAAAATGATCCCTCTTTTTGAGCTTAAAATATGCATAGGAAGAACTTGCATGTATATTTCCTTTACTTTTTAACAAAGTTGGTCTCACCAGTGCAGTTGAATACCATGGTAAAAATGATACTTCTCTTTGAGCTTGAAATATGCGTAGGAAGACTTATGCATGTATATTTCCTGGCGTGACGCCACATGCCGCTCAGCGTGTCACTAGAGGGGGATTATCTTGCCATGGTTTAGATACTCTATCCTCTTTTTCTCGAATGAAGGCGAATACCTATCTGTGTTGTCAGGGATCTGGTTATTTTATGCAGCCTCACAGAGGGTGTAAAAAAGCGCCCATTGTGTACAGGCAAGGTATGCTCGGTATGGGGTTCTATGCGGTTGGGTGGGAATAGGCAGCTTATGTTGTCATGCCATCTTTAACCCTTGTCCTGCTTAATTGCTGTATGGAACCTACCCTGCCGACTGGGATAAAGTAGCTCAGTTGGTTAGGTGTCGGACTAGTAAGCAGTAGGGTGGTGGTTCAATTCCCGAGACAGTTTATTCCATATTGCCTCAGTCTACCCAGCTGCAAAATGGGTACCTAGCATTAATAAGGCAGTGCTTAGAGCTTGTGCGCTATATGCTGCCAACTGCTATGGAATATTCCTCGGGGGATTGAAATGCTTTCTGTGTGTACAGGCCTGCTAGGACAGGAAGGTTGTGTGAGCGCTTCAGTGGATACAAGACTATAAACCGAATACCTTTACCTTTTGTTTTTGGTACCCAGGGACAAAATTGACCATTGGGGGTTTTAGGGGCACAACTTTAATTTTGAGGAGTTCCCCCAGCTAGCCATGTGTCAGAATGAAGGTCTGTGGAGGGTCTTCATAATGAAGTTGCTTTGGGTCAGGTACAGGCTCTGTAAGGGGTCCTATAGACTAACTCATAGGAATGGTCATAAGCAGGTCAACAAGTGCATCTGGATATTTCATGGCTACTCACAGCAGGTTAGTTAGTGTCTCACAGATATTTCTTGGTTCAGTGTGACCCATTCGTGCCTTGAGATCTAATTGATGAGAGTCATCTGGACCTGATACATTTTTGAAAATACCAAACTTATTGCCAATAGTATCATAGATCCTGATGATAATATCTGTAATAATACTGAAAAGCATGAATAGTTTGACAACTAGAGGACAATTTTAATGGAGCACCCCAAGTCCAAATAGGTCAACAATACATGCTTGTACGTCCCTTCAAATATATCATCTGGAGTCTAAAACATTTATGAAAAAAATAAAAGAGTATAGAATGACTTAGAAAAAGCAAGATATGTGAAGCATGGCTTAGAACTCTTTGCGGTTGATTAGGAATAGGCAGCTGATGATGTCATGCCATCTTTAACCCTTTCATGTTTTAAAGGCTACTTTCGTGCTCACAAGAAAGCAAAGATTTTTGAAAACCATCTCAACCATGTTATGTTGGTATTCATTGGATAGCTCTCGCTGAGTACTCTCAGATGAGTACCCATTTGCCAGGGTTTCAATAATATTTCAGGTCTTTTGCATCAATTTTGTATCGGCCAAATTAGCCACCAGCAGCATAAGGGTTAACCCTTTCATGCTCAGGGTTCCCTTGAAAAACTTTGATCACTGCGCTACATAAATAATGAAAAAAACTCAGTAAAGAACGATTCAGTAAAAGTAAGAAATGTGAAGTGTGGCTTGGCAAGGAACTCTGTGTGGTTGAGTAGGAATAGCAAGCAGCTGAGTATGTCATGCCATCTTAAACCTTTCCATGCTTGTAGATCCCCTTTAACCTTATGCTGCTGGTGGCTAATTTGGCCAGTACTAAATGATACAAAAAACCTGAAAAATGACCAAAATCCTTGCACATGGGTACTCATCTGAGAGTACTCAGTGAGAGCTATCCAATGAATACCAACGTAACATGGTTCAGCCTTGTGAAAGAGCATAGGCAAGTTGCCAAGCTCAAAAATGATATGTACCAACTCTAGCAATATACAGTGGATCCCCTATAAAGTGACCACCTTTGGAATTGCCCACAACTGGTCAAAATATAGGGGTCCCTTTACTATTTACTTTACTCATAGGTAAAAGTTAGTTTGGGACTGGTAAAGTGTGGCCACTTTAGAAGGGTGGTCAACTTCGAGGGGTGGTAACTGTATATCGAACCTAAGGCCATTCCCAATGCCCTTAGAGACTGGCCATTGGAGATTTTCCTCAAAGGGTACCTTTGCCTCAAAGTGGTACAAAAAGGATTTGTGTATTTTGCAGGGTTCTGCACGTCTTGTTGAGAAACCCTGCTTTCACTCTGCAGATTTCTGTTAATGATCAGGACGCTGTTGCTACAACAAGTTTCATTCATTCCTCGCCATTTTCTTGGCTTCTGTAGTGCAGCGAAATTAATATTGATTCAAATCATTTTTCCGTCTACATAACTTTGTAGATTGCTGGGAAACTAGGTTTGATATGATTTCAGTATTGCCTGATAGAAGAGTGTTTCATATTATGTAACGCAAGATAATCAGAAAAGGAACTTAGCACACATAGTGGAAAACATGGAAAACAAAATATCCTAGGGGTTTTGTTTCAAATTGAAGTAAATAATAGACAAATATAAACATTTTGACAGTCGGTGATTAACATTTCTATCATTTGTCCTGTAACTATTGCATTTGTGACATTCAGCCATGGCTTGCTGGTGGCATGTGAGCTGGGGTTAGTTTTTGGTTTTCCCTGGGTACTCTAATTTCCTCCATCGTTCACAGAAAAGGTGACGATAAACAAAATTCCAAAATCCAAATCCCAGCATTGGCAAAATGCCCATAGTAAGCTTAACCCTTATGCTGATGGTAGCTAATTTGGCCAATACAAAATGATGCAAAAAACCTCCAAAAATGACTGAAATCCTGGCATATGGGTACTCAGCAAGAGCTAACCAACCAATACTTCCATGACAGGGTTTACATGTTTTTCAAGCATCTTTGGGTCCTTGATCCATTGGACGAAAGTGGCCTGAGCATTGGAAGGGTTAAATTATTGCATGTTCCCAATAACCTAATGCTCTGTAGGACAGATAAACACAGCCACTTTTCTAAAGCTCTGTCAAAATACTGAAGCCCTATAATGATAGAAGCATATAAATAGAGGACACCTTTTCTTGGCGCAGGTTAGCGTTTTTGTCCTCTACTGTAGACATCAAAGGGCTTTATGGCTTTTTGAAGGCAATAAAGGTACCACCGTACCTGTGGTTAACAACCTAACTGCTGTAAGGGGTAGGATTACAGTTCTATTTAATAGGTGTTTTCACAAATCTCTCTCTCTCTCTCTCTCTCTCTCTCTCTCTCTCTCTCTCTCTCTCTCTCTCTCTCTCTCTCTCTCTCTCTCTCTCTCTCTCTCTCTCTCTCTCTCTCTCTCTCTCTCTCTCTCTCTCACGCTCTCTCATACTCTCTCTCTCTCTCTCTCTCTCTCTCTCTCTCTCTCTCTTCTCTTCTCTTCTCTTCTCTTCTCTCTCTCTCTCTCTCTCTCTCTCTCTCTCTCTCTCTCTCTCTCTCTCTCTCTCTCTCTCTCTCTCTCTCTCTCTCTCTCTCTCTCTCTCTCTCTCTCTGTATTTATATACCTCTGAGACTTTCTGTTTGTTTTTCAAATTCTTCAAAGGTTGTACTTTTTACTAGGAGTTACTATCTCTTTTCCTGTGTTTTATAAAAGTTGGCTCAGTTGTCAGTTTTCATCAATGTTGTTGGACCACCCTGATGCTTTGGGGAAAAGTAGGTCAGCTGCATCTCTATAGATTCCCCCATTGCTCTTTTTCAGTGCTTGCTATTTGTTTGTTTGACCTGACAATTTTGGTAAAACCTTTCAATTGACCGCATATTTTGGAAAATATTCCAAGGAGAAATGTTTATGAGAACACTACTAACAACTCCCCTTGAAATAATTTGTAGACTTATTCTTAATTTCAAAGTTATTGTCAAAAGTATCATATATCCAGATGAAAATTTCTAGAGGAACTTGTAAACATGTATGGGTGAAACAAGGTTTCTCCTTTATGCTGCTAGTGATTGATTTGGCTAATAGAAAATGATGCAAAAAACCTTTGAAATGACTGAAATCTTCGCACATAGGTACTCTTCTAAGAGTACTCAGCGGGAGCTATTCAATGAATACCAACATGACATGGTTTAGATGGTTTTCAAAGATATCTGGGTCTTTGTTCTTTGGACGAAGGTAGCCTAAGTAGCATTGAAAGGGTTAAATCATTCATGCCTGTCTATAATCATTCATAAAGAATTGACTGTATTGGTGATGTCTATGTTCCAAAATTAACACCGCATGCAGTAACCCATCTATAAGAGCTGTATTTCAAAAAGATACAGTTCACAGTTAATAGTTGTGAATTTCAGATGTAAAAAGGGTTAACACACGCTCCATGTACTGTTCTGGCTGGTTTGTAGGTTGGGTTGGATATGTGGGTGGTTTAGGCATCTTTCAACTGAACCCCACAATTCACAGTTGTGAATTTCATATTTGATAAGGGTTAACACACACTCCGGTTAGTGTTCTGGCTAGTATTGTAGGTTGGGAGTGGATATGTGCTTGATGTAGGCATCCTTCAACCGAACCCCACATTTCATAGTTGTGAATTTCAGATATAAAAGGTTTATCACACACCCCAGTTAGTGTTCTGGCCGGTATTGATGCTTGAGGTTGGATATGTGGGTGGTTTAGGCATCTTTCAACCGAACCCCGCACTGGGTGGAGTCCTTGTATGTCCTGTTCGCTCTGTTTAGAGAAGGCTTAAGGCCTTAAGTTAGAAACTCGGTCCTTTTTAGCTTGTGAATGAGTTGATATTTCAGCGTCTTACTGTGGATGTGCGGATAAATCCAGCAAGGTTGTGGGTGTCTCCCTTCACACTAGCTAAGGCACACCCACCCAGTTGATGTCAAATCTTGGTACAGATATATTCACCCTTTAACCCTTATGCTGCTGGAGGCTAATTTGGCCAATATAAAATGATGCAAAAAACCTGAAAAATGACTGAAACCCTGGCACATGGGTACTCATCTGAGAGTACTCAGCAAGAGCTATCCAATGAATACCAACATGACAGGGTTTAGATCGTTTTCAATAATCTTTGGGTCCTAATGTGCTTTGGATGAAAGTAACCTAAGCATTGGAAGGTTTAGGTACTCACACCCAGTTGATGTCAAATCTTGGTACAAAGATATTCACCCCTTAATGCAAAGTCAGGTGCGATGGATTTGAACATACTTTTGTGATAACTGTGAAATTGCCTATATATTTTGAGTTCAAATTATAAATATTTGTGTTCACCTTTTGTGCAATATATAATCTTGCCAAGGAACTTAGGTGTGATATGATTTTAGTATTGTCTGATAGAAGAGGGTTAGATACACTGGACCTCCCCCTAGGACTGTCATTGATATGACAAGTAGCGATCGATCGAAATAATTTTTCCAATTAATTGAAAAAAATATTATGTTAATTGTTTAAATATGTCAATTAATCTAAACACATTTTTTCAGCCTTTTACGCCACTTTTTGCTTTTTTAGCCAACTCTAATAAGAATTTTGAAGAGAAACTCAAGTATTCAATCAAAAAGTGTTGAGAAAACCTTCATTGTCTTCAAAATATTCTATTAGTACAGTTCTTCAAAATCGAATCGAAATAATTGGAATCGAAAAATAAAATGTCAATGATCGAATCGAAAAAAAAATGGATGTCAATGACAGTCCTACGGCTCCCCCCCTCATACAAAGCATGTGCTAATGTCTGTGTGGTCTAAGGCTTTGCCACTGATTGCCAGCTGTCCCTCACCACTGCCGGGGTTGGAATCCTGGCCATGGAACATGAGACAGTTGCTAGTGACTTGGGATCAGAAAGTGGTCTCTGCCAGGTGCTATAGTCACAATGTAGCCACAATATGGCAGAAAAAGAGACGAAAAATTGAAATTCCCTCTGCTAAAATGTTTGTATTGCTGTACCTTGTTGTTTGTGAAGAGTTTGTTCTCTGCAGCTTAGGCCTGGTAAAAAGTATTGCTTGTTTCCTCAATTGGTCAAAAAAAAATAACTTAGGTAGGTTGGTCGGTAAATTATTTTTTTTAAGGGGAGGGGGGGGGGGGGGTATTTTTTATACAAAAATGTATATTTTAAGCATGTTTTATGTTGATCGGGCATTGCAAGGGCAGAAAAAACTTCAGGGTAAGGATTTTTTCGAGTAAAAACTTGTTAGGGTAGGGTTACAGGAAACAAACAACTTTTTAGGCCTTGTAGTTGCTTGTATAAGTCATATGGCAACTGCAGCAGCAGCAGCAGCATATTGAGAGGCGAAGCATTGACAGCGCTACATTAGGCCTAAAAAAGTTGTTTGTTTCCTGAAACTCTACCCTAACAAGTTTTATTCAAAAAAATTCCTACCCTTAAGATTTTTCCGCCCTCCCAACTGTCAATCAACGTAAAACACACATAAAACACACATTTTTGACCAAAAAAATAATGCAATAATTTTTTTTTTACCAACCTACCTACCCTATTTTTTTTCAGACCGTTACAGGAAACAAACAATATCTTTTTCTTGGCCTTACATGCATCTCACCTTACTATGGTGAGAAGCCCCAGGGAAGGCAGTCAGTATCACACAACCCATGCAACTCACCTTACTATGGTGAGAACCCCCAGGGAAGGCATTCAGTATCACACAACCCATGCAACTCACCTTACTATGGTGAGAAGCCCCAGGGAAGGCATTCAGTATCACACAACCACCCATGCATCTCACCTTACTATGGTGAGAACCCCCAGGGAAGGCATTCAGTATCACACAACCCATGCAACTCACCTTACTATGGTGAGAACCCCCAGGGAAGGCATTCAGTATCACACAACCCATGCATCTCACCTTACTATGGTGAGAAGCCCCAGGGAAGGCATTCAGTATCACACAACCCATGCAACTCACCTTACTATGGTGAGAACCCCCAGGGAAGGCATTCAGTATCACACAACCCATGCAACTCACCTTACTATGGTGAGAACCCCCAGGGAAGGCATTCAGTATCACACAACCCATGCATCTCACCTTACTATGGTGAGAAGCCCCAGGGAAGGCATTCAGTATCACACAACCCATGCAACTCACCTTACTATGGTGAGAAGCCCCAGGGAAGGCATTCAGTATCACACAACCCATGCAACTCACCTTACTATGGTGAGAAGCCCCAGGGAAGGCATTCAGTATCACACAACCCATGCAACTCACCTTACTATGGTGAGAAGCCCCAGGGAAGGCATTCAGTATCACACAACCCATGCAACTCAACTTACTATGGTGAGAAGCCCCAGGGAAGGCATTCAGTATCACACAACCCATGCAACTCACCTTACTATGGTGAGAACCCCCAGGGAAGGCATTCAGTATCACACAACCCATGCAACTCACCTTACTATGGTGAGAAGCCCCAGGGAAGGCATTCAGTATCACACAACCCATGCAACTCACCTTACTATGGTGAGAACCCCCAGGGAAGGCATTCAGTATCACACAACCCATGCAACTCACCTTACTATGGTGAGAAGCCCCAGGGAAGGCATTCAGTATCACACAACCCATGCAACTCACCTTACTATGGTGAGAACCCCCAGGGAAGGCATTCAGTATCACACAACCCATGCAACTCACCTTACTATGGTGAGAACCCCCAGGGAAGGCATTCAGTATCACACAACCCATGCAACTCACCTTACTATGGTGAGAACCCCCAGGGAAGGCATTCAGTATCACACAACCCATGCAACTCACCTTACTATGGTGAGAACCCCCAGGGAAGGCATTCAGTATCACACAACCCATGCAACTCACCTTACTATGGTGAGAACCCCCAGGGAAGGCATTCAGTATCACACAACCCATGCATCTCACCTTACTATGGTGAGAAGCCCCAGGGAAGGCATTCAGTATCACACAACCACCCATGCATCTCACCTTACTATGGTGAGAAGCCCCAGGGAAGGCATTCAGTATCACACAACCACCCATGCATCTCACCTTACTATGGTGAGAACCCCCAGGGAAGGCATTCAGTATCACACAACCCATGCAAATCACCTTACTATGGTGAGAACCCCCAGGGAAGGCATTCAGTATCACACAACCCATGCAACTCACCTTACTATGGTGAGAAGCCCCAGGGAAGGCATTCAGTATCACACAACCCATGCAACTCACCTTACTATGGTGAGAACCCCCAGGGAAGGCATTCAGTATCACACAACCCATGCAACTCACCTTACTATGGTGAGAAGCCCCAGGGAAGGCATTCAGTATCACACAACCCATGCAACTCACCTTACTATGGTGAGAACCCCCAGGGAAGGCATTCAGTATCACACAACCCATGCATCTCACCTTACTATGGTGAGAAGCCCCAGGGAAGGCATTCAGTATCACACAACCCATGCAACTCACCTTACTATGGTGAGAACCCCCAGGGAAGGCATTCAGTATCACACAACCCATGCAACTCACCTTACTATGGTGAGAAGCCCCAGGGAAGGCATTCAGTATCACACAACCCATGCAACTCACCTTACTATGGTGAGAACCCCCAGGGAAGGCATTCAGTATCACACAACCCATGCATCTCACCTTACTATGGTGAGAAGCCCCAGGGAAGGCATTCAGTATCACACAACCCATGCAACTCACCTTACTATGGTAAGAAACCCCAGGGAAGGCATTCAGTATCACACAACCCATGCAACTCACCTTACTATGGTGAGAACCCCCAGGGAAGGCATTCAGTATCACACAACCCATGCAACTCACCTTACTATGGTGAGAAGCCCCAGGGAAGGCATTCAGTATCACACAACCCATGCAACTCACCTTACTATGGTGAGAACCCCCAGGGAAGGCATTCAGTATCACACAACCACCCATGCATCTCACCTTACTATGGTGAGAACCCCCAGGGAAGGCATTCAGTATCACACAACCCATGCAACTCACCTTACTATGGTGAGAAGCCCCAGGGAAGGCATTCAGTATCACACAACCCATGCAACTCACCTTACTATGGTGAGAAGCCCCAGGGAAGGCATTCAGTATCACACAACCCATGCAACTCACCTTACTATGGTGAGAACCCCCAGGGAAGGCATTCAGTATCACACAACCCATGCAACTCACCTTACTATGGTGAGAACCCCCAGGGAAGGCATTCAGTATCACACAACCCATGCATCTCACCTTACTATGGTGAGAACCCCCAGGGAAGGCATTCAGTATCACACAACCCATGCATCTCACCTTACTATGGTGAGAAGCCCCAGGGAAGGCATTCAGTATCACACAACCACCCATGCATCTCACCTTACTATGGTGAGAACCCCCAGGGAAGGCATTCAGTATCACACAACCCATGCAGATCACCTTACTATGGTGAGAACCCCCAGGGAAGGCATTCAGTATCACACAACCCATGCAACTGACCTTACTATGGTGAGAAGCCCAGGGAAGGCATTCAGTATCACACAACCCATGCAACTCACCTTACTATGGTGAGAAGCCCCAGGGAAGGCATTCAGTATCACACAACCCATGCAACTCACCTTACTATGGTGAGAAGCCCAGGGAAGGCATTCAGTATCACACAACCCATGCAACTCACCTTACTATGGTGAGAAGCCCCAGGGAAGGCAGTCAGTATCACACAACCCATGCAACTCACCTTACTATGGTGAGAACCCCCAGGGAAGGCATTCAGTATCACACAACCCATGCATCTCACCTTACTATGGTGAGAACCCCCAGGGAAGGCATTCAGTATCACACAACCCATGCATCTCACCTTACTATGGTGAGAAGCCCCAGGGAAGGCATTCAGTATCACACAACCACCCATGCATCTCACCTTACTATGGTGAGAAGCCCCAGGGAAGGCATTCAGTATCACACAACCACCCATGCATCTCACCTTACTATGGTGAGAACCCCCAGGGAAGGCATTCAGTATCACACAACCCATGCAAATCACCTTACTATGGTGAGAACCCCCAGGGAAGGCATTCAGTATCACACAACCCATGCATCTCACCTTACTATGGTGAGAAGCCCCAGGGAAGGCATTCAGTATCACACAACCCATGCAACTCACCTTACTATGGTGAGAAGCCCAGGGAAGGCATTCAGTATCACACAACCACCCATGCATCTCACCTTACTATGGTGAGAAGCCCCAGGGAAGGCATTCAGTATCACACAACCCATGCATCTCACCTTACTATGGTGAGAACCCCCAGGGAAGGCATTCAGTATCACACAACCCATGCAAATCACCTTACTATGGTGAGAACCCCCAGGGAAGGCATTCAGTATCACACAACCCATGCATCTCACCTTACTATGGTGAGAACCCCCAGGGAAGGCATTCAGTATCACACAACCCATGCAACTCACCTTACTATGGTGAGAAGCCCAGGGAAGGCATTCAGTATCACACAACCACCCATGCATCTCACCTTACTATGGTGAGAAGCCCCAGGGAAGGCATTCAGTATCACACAACCCATGCAACTCACCTTACTATGGTGAGAACCCCCAGGGAAGGCATTCAGTATCACACAACCCATGCAACTCACCTTACTATGGTGAGAAGCCCCAGGGAAGGCAGTCAGTATCACACAACCCATGCAACTCACCTTACTATGGTGAGAAGCCCAGGGAAGGCATTCAGTATCACACAACCCATGCAACTCACCTTACTATGGTGAGAAGCCCCAGGGAAGGCAGTCAGTATCACACAACCCATGCATCTCACCTTACTATGGTGAGAAGCCCCAGGGAAGGCATTCAGTATCACACAACCCATGCAACTCACCTTACTATGGTGAGAAGCCCCAGGGAAGGCATTCAGTATCACACAACCCATGCATCTCACCTTACTATGGTGAGAAGCCCCAGGGAAGGCATTCAGTATCACACAACCCATGCATCTCACCTTACTATGGTGAGAAGCCCCAGGGAAGGCATTCAGTATCACACAACCCATGCAACTCCCCTTACTATGGTGAGAACCCCCAGGGAAGGCATTCAGTATCACACAACCCATGCATCTCACCTTACTATGGTGAGAAGCCCCAGGGAAGGCATTCAGTATCACACAACCCATGCAACTCACCTTACTATGGTGAGAACCCCCAGGGAAGGCATTCAGTATCACACAACCCATGCAACTCACCTTACTATGGTGAGAACCCCCAGGGAAGGTATTCAGTATCACACAACCCATGCAACTCACCTTACTATGGTGAGAACCCCCAGGGAAGGCATTCAGTATCACACAACCCATGCAACTCACCTTACTATGGTGAGAAGCCCCAGGGAAGGCATTCAGTATCACACAACCACCCATGCATCTCACCTTACTATGGTGAGAAGCCCCAGGGAAGGCATTCAGTATCACACAACCCATGCAACTCACCTTACTATGGTGAGAAGCCCCAGGGAAGGCATTCAGTATCACACAACCCATGCAACTCACCTTACTATGGTGAGAAGCCCCAGGGAAGGCAGTCAGTATCACACAACCACCCATGCATCTCACCTTACTATGGTGAGAACCCCCAGGGAAGGCATTCAGTATCACACAACCCATGCAACTCACCTTACTATGGTGAGAAGCCCCAGGGAAGGCATTCAGTATCACACAACCCATGCAACTCACCTTACTATGGCGAGAAGCCCCAGGGAAGGCATTCAGTATCACACAACCCATGCATCTCACCTTACTATGGTGAGAAGCCCCAGGGAAGGCATTCAGTATCACACAACCCATGCATCTCACCTTACTATGGTGAGAAGCCCCAGGGAAGGCATTCAGTATCACACAACCCATGCAACTCACCTTACTATGGTGAGAAGCCCCAGGGAAGGCATTCAGTATCACACAACCCATGCAACTCACCTTACTATGGTGAGAACCCCCAGGGAAGGCATTCAGTATCACACAACCCATGCAACTCACCTTACTATGGTGAGAAGCCCCAGGGAAGGCATTCAGTATCACACAACCACCCATGCATCTCACCTTACTATGGTGAGAAGCCCCAGGGAAGGCATTCAGTATCACACAACCCATGCATCTCACCTTACTATGGTGAGAACCCCCAGGGAAGGCATTCAGTATCACACAACCCATGCATCTCACCTTACTATGGTGAGAACCCCCAGGGAAGGCATTCAGTATCACACAACCCATGCATCTCACCTTACTATGGTGAGAACCCCCAGGGAAGGCATTCAGTATCACACAACCCATGCATCTCACCTTACTATGGTGAGAAGCCCCAGGGAAGGCATTCAGTATCACACAACCCATGCATCTCACCTTACTATGGTGAGAAGCCCCAGGGAAGGCATTCAGTATCATACAACCCATGCAACTCGAGACAACATCTTCCTGCTGCATTGTCACCACCACAATAACCCATTTATACCTTCCCTGTCTCTCTACTTCAGTTGGAATACTGGATATCATGTTAATTTTGCACATACACATACTTATACCGATGCACTTGGCAGTGTAGTCTGAAAGCAGGGTATCTGGGTGTCATTTGGACACCTAAACCCTCAAAAATTGCCCCTCAAAAATCACTTTTGAGTAATATATTAAAATGTCATTTTCAAACATAAAACTGTATTTTTTTCACCCCAATGTAGGTCCCATGACATTGCATAAGGATATTATGCCTTATTTCAGCAAGCATTGATTAAATTGCTGCAATATTAACTTGGTTTACAGTTGGACTCCTAGCCAGGATTTATAAACTGGTTGTCCAAAATTGGTAATTGTATGATGTTTGGGTGTCCTATTTTTTAAGGGACACGCCAATATTCTCAGATTACAACCACGAACATGGATATACTTATTGAAATATGTAGCTAAGAACATGTTGTCAGACCATAACTGCTCAAGATGTGTATACATTAAGCTATTGTAGCGTTACATCTTTTTTGTTAGGACTGTGCCATATGGATGGATTACACTGCAGTCACTTCACGATCTGAACTTTGCCGCGTCTCATTGTTGTATAATACACCAGACTGTCAAGTGACTCAGGAGGCATTTTCTATTTCCTTTTCATATCTAGTAATGAGGATATTTGACACCCAGGCTGATATTGGAATTTGGGGAAATGTGAAACCAATAACAAGAAAGACAAAGGAAGATGCTATCTTTTCTTAGAAAAATGCAAATAATCAAAACCTGGATAATGTCATAAGTTCTTAGCTGGCTTAAAGTTCATGCCTGCATAGCATTCAAAAGTGAAATAATTATAGGGCCAGCATAGGCTTCTAAAAGGAGATGGTACTGCAAAGTTGATAATGATTTTAAAAATTGTCTGGAGGGTTCGACGCTAACAGTGAACCGCTGGCCATAGGCCTGTAAAAATTCTCCAAAACAGCTTCGGGCCAGTAAAAAAAGACCAACTGGTCCTACAGGGCCATTAAACATTTGGACAACTTTCCCCTCAAAAATGTCTCCAAATATTTTTGAAAGAAATGAAGATAAAATAGATTAAAAGAAATTGTTCGGTGAATTTTATGTATTGTCTTTCTTGTTATGTTACAGAAAAAATTGTAGGACCAGTAAAAGATTTGCAGGACCACTAGGCGCTAAGTGTTACTGGTCCTACGAGGCCAATTACATAATTATTGAGTTAGCGTTGAGGCCTGCTATGAGTGCAAAAGGATATAATGATAATGATAATGATAATAATAATAATGATAATGATGATAATACTAATAATGAAAATAATAATAGTGATAATAATGATAATAATAATGATAATAATGATAATATTATAATAATTATTATAATAATAATAATAATAATAATAATAATAATAATAATAATAATAATAAAAATAATAGTAATAATAATAATAACAATAATAATAATAATAATAATAATAATAATAATAATAATAATAATAATAATAACAACAATAATAAAAATAATAATGATAATAGTAATACCGTAATTCATTGCTGTATTTAGCAATTACTGAATCACCTATTGTTTACATTGTATTGTTCAATAGATTATGAATACTTTTGCTTGTCTCACTGGCTAATGATTTTTCTATTGTGTTTTTCAGGTGAGTGTTGTCTTCCCTTATAAGGGCGGCATTGGTCATCATGTGGTCCCACTGAGACAGGGAGAGTGTTAATGATAAGTATACCTTAGCTCTTCATGCCATGGCAGCATCCATCATTCACAGGATACACAAGCTCTATAAGGGCGGCATTGGTCATCCTGTGGTCCCACTGAGACAGGGAGAGTGTTAATGATAAGTTTACCTTAGCTCTTCATGCCCTGGCAGCACCCATCATTCACAGGATACACAAGCTCTATAAGGGTGGCGTTGGTCATCCTGTGGTCCCACTGAGACAGGGAGAGTGTCAATGATAAGTATACCTTAGCTCTTCATGCCATGGCAGCATCCATCATTCACAGGATACACAAGCTCTATAAGGGTGGCGTTGGTCATCATGAGGTCCCACTGAGACAGGGAGAGTGTCAATGATAAGTATACCTTAGCTCTTCATGCCATGGCAGCATCCATCATTCACAGGATACACAAGCTCTATAAGGGTGGCGTTGGTCATCATGAGGTCCCACTGAGACAGGGAGAGTGTCAATGATAAGTATACCTTAGCTCTTCATGCCATGGCAGCATCCATCATTCACAGGATACACAAGCTCTATAAGGGCGGCATTGGTCATCCTGTGGTCCCACTGAGACAGGGAGAGTGTCAATGATAAGTATACCTTAGCTCTTCATGCCATGGCAGCATCCATCATTTACAGGATACACAAGCTCTATAAGGGCGGCATTGGTCATCATGAGGTCCCACTGAGACAGGGAGAGTGTCAATGATAAGTATACCTTAGCTCTTCATGCCATGGCAGCATCCATCATTCACAGGATACACAAGCTCTATAAGGGCGGCATTGGTCATCCTGTGGTCCCACTGAGACAGGGAGAGTGTCAATGATAAGTATACCTTAGCTCTTCATGCCATGGCAGCATCCATCATTCACAGGATACACAAGCTCTATAAGGGCGGCATTGGTCATCATGTGGTCCCACTGAGACAGGGAGAGTGTCAATGATAAGTATACCTTAGCTCTTCATGCCATGGCAGCATCCATCATTCACAGGATACACAAGCTCTATAAGGGCGGCATTGGTCATCCTGTGGTCCCACTGAGACAGGGAGAGTGTCAATGATAAGTATACCTTAGCTCTTCATGCCATGGCAGCATCCATCATTCACAGGATACACAAGCTCTATAAGGGTGGCGTTGGTCATCATGAGGTCCCACTGAGACAGGGAGAGTGTCAATGATAAGTATACCTTAGCTCTTCATGCCCTGGCAGCACCCATCATTCACAGGATACACAAGCTCTATAAGGGTGGCGTTGGTCATCATGAGGTCCCACTGAGACAGGGAGAGTGTCAATGATAAGTATACCTTAGCTCTTCATGCCCTGGCAGCATCCATCATTCACAGGATACACAAGCTCTATAAGGGTGGCGTTGGTCATCATGAGGTCCCACTGAGACAGGGAGAGTGTTAATGATAAGTATACCTTAGCTCTTCATGCCATGGCAGCATCCATCATTCACAGGATACACAAGCTCTATAAGGGCGGCATTGGTCATCCTGTGGTCCCACTGAGACAGGGAGAGTGTCAATGATAAGTATACCTTAGCTCTTCATGCCATGGCAGCATCCATCATTCACAGGATACACAAGCTCTATAAGGGCGGCATTGGTCATCATGTGGTCCCACTGAGACAGGGAGAGTGTTAATGATAAGTATACCTTAGCTCTTCATGCCATGGCAGCATCCATCATTTACAGGATACACAAGCTCTATAAGGGCGGCATTGGTCATCCTGTGGTCCCACTGAGACAGGGAGAGTGTTAATGATAAGTATACCTTAGCTCTTCATGCCATGGCAGCATCCATCATTCACAGGATACACAAGCTCTAGGAGAAAAGGGCATCTCTTCCCCGAGTAAGAATAGCTTAACGCATGTGACAAAAACATGCATTAATCCATCACTTGTTATTCTAGTTGCCTAGGACACTCATAGACGTGACAGAATGGTTTCATATATTTTTAAATCTTTTTTGTGCACCATCTCATAGCTCAAAGCTGATACTCTTAGTTAAAGGGCGTCAATAAATCTATGGCATTTTTTGTTAGCGCAATTGGGTACAAATGTTACTTTTTGTCTGTAGCATCAATAGATGCTTAGGGGAATCATGGCTGCCTATTAACCCTTTAGCTGCTGGTGGCTTATTTGGCCAAAACAAAATGATGCAAAAAACTATCCAATGAAAACCAACACAGCAGGGTTAAGATGGTTTAGATAAATCTACATCCTTGTGCATTTGAAGAAAGTAGCCTTTGCATTGGAAGGGTTAAGGAAAGTCTTGTGACAGCATTTTTTGTTGGCACCTATTAATACAAGCACTATATGCATTGCTGACAGGTGGTCTGTCAAGTAATTCAGCCTATAATATAGGCTACCAGTGGGCTGTTCTGACATCAGTGTGTTTTACCTGTATAAGGATGTAGAGAAAAGAGGGGGGGGGGGGGGCTGGATTGACCCTATTGATGCTTCGGCTACTTGCGCTCAAAGCAAAAGGACGCAAACCATCTAATCCTTTCATGTTGGTATTCATTGGTTAGCCCTTGCAGAGTACTGTTATATAAGTACCCATGAGCCATTGTTTTAGTCATTTTTCAGGTTTTTTGCATAATTTCATATTGGCCAAATTAGCCACCAGGGGCCGGTTGCTCCAATGTGACTGCTCAAGCTTAATGCTCAAGGCTCAACTTGATTGTCTACAACAATAAATGCTATTGTTGTAGACAATGAAATTGAGACTTGCGCCTGAGTTTGAGCCTGAGTCATGTTGGTGCAACCGGCCCCAGCAGCATAATGGTTAAAAGTACTAATACAAGCAATGTAACAGGTAGGGACAAAATATGTATGAGAGCCTAGAATCTAGGTTACTAGTGGGCCGTTCTGACCTCTAGTGTGTTTTACCTGTATACGGATGTAGAGAAAAGAGGGGGGAAGCGGGAATTAATAGTTTAAGTCATGAAATGTCAACCGTTTGATGAAATTACGCTGCCTTCAAAGAGAAAGGGATCACCACAATAATCTGTAGCATAAGGGCCCATCACATCCCGCCCATGTTGTTCCCAGGGCAGTGAGTGATGAAGATGGGGCAGAAAATGGCGGCCATTATCATTCGCGGGTCCAGGACCTCTTTACGTAATGGCGTTTCTCAAAGACAGCCATCAATTTGTGGAGCTCTCGCAAAGGGGGAGATCATCAAAGTTGGCGGGTAAATGATCAATTTCACTTGCACGCCCCTTCGCCTACGGCTTTCTTCGCTTCGAGTGCTGATGTCTGCAATCTATGGATGCACCGATCTACTCTCCAAACACTTCCTGACTCAAGCCTTTAATGACTCTATTGTATCCACTTAAAGGCTGATATTGGAGTGACTTTTAAACCAATTGATGCTTGTAGCACCCAAAACAGCATGCCTATTTTGGTGATATCTCTTCGGCCCAAGCACTTTACAAACTAAGAATGTTTGGCAATAAATGTTGATTGGATCATTTTTCGGAATATATTTTGAGGATAAATGCTGATGTTATCATAAAGAATAAAGAACTCTCACTTGGATTTATTTAAGATAAGAGTAAAATTTAAAAGTAATGTTTGAACATATCATAGGAGGTTTGGGTTGTTGGGTTATAACCCTTATGCTGCTGGTGGCTAACTTGACCAATACGAAATAATGCAAAAATGCTGAAAAATGACTGAGACCCTAGCACATGGGCGAGGGCTATCCAATGAATACCAACTTGACATGTTTTAGTTTGCACCTTTGTGCTTTGTACAAAAGTAGCCTTAGCATTGAAATGGGTTAAGGTGCCTGTCTCTAGAAATAAACCCCCCTCACTAAAAAGGAGCATGCAATTTTCCCACTTCTGTCACTGCCCCCATTATTAATGCACCTGTTGTTGTGAGGCTCCCCTATTTGTCACTCCCGAAGAAATGTCATTAGAAATGAACAGCGGATAGTGTTATATAACGAAAGATTTTAACCCTGCCAGTACCATTCAGGCATGTATGCGTATGTGATGATGAATTCATTTGAAGAAGTGCCTGGCTTGCCAATCTCAATGACCCCCTACAGGCCTCAATGCTAACTTAAACTGTTACAGGCCCCATAAGACTAGTAACACATAGGATCTACGGGTCCAAAATTTTTACTAGTCCTACAAATTTGTCTTCAATATAATAAGAAAGAAAAACATTGCATTAAATCCACAGACAACATTCATTCTTATTTATTTCATCTTCATTGATATCAAATTTTTTTTGGCACATTCTTGCGGGGAAACTTGTCAACAAGAATGTCCCCAAATGTTTACTGGCCCTGTAGGACCAGTTGAGGTCTTTTATTTAAATTTCCCAAAATGGCTTAGAGCCGGTAAATAATAATGATAATAATTGGAATTTATATAGGGCCATTTCCATTTTATGAATGGAAATGGCGCTAATTATAAATTCCAATTATTATTATTATTTACTGGCTCTAAGCCATTTTGGAAAATTTTTACTGGCCTGGGGCCATAGGACCACTGTTAGGGTTGAGCCCTGCCTGACATGTGTGGAAAAGGTACTAACCCTTATGCTGCTGGTGGCTAAATATTGGAAGGGTTAATGGAACTACCTTGATGCTCTCTCCATTGGAAGGGTTAACCCTTATGCCGCTGGGGGCTTATTTGGCCAATGCAAAAGGTTGCAAAAACCTGAAAAATGACTGAAACCCTGGCACATAGGTACTCATCTGAGAGAGCTATCTAGCGAGAGCTAATTCTCATGAATACCAACATGATAGTGTTTAGGTGGTTTTCAAAAATCTTTGCATCCTTGTGCTTCTGACAAAAGTAGCCTCATCATTGGAAGGGTTAGAGGCGCCAGTCCCAAGGAACGAACCCCCCTTACTAAAAAGTAGCATCCTTTATTCCCCCTGTCACTGCCCCCATTATTAATGCACCTGTTGGTGTGAGGTTCGCCTATTCGTCACTCAAGAATGGACAGGCTTTTATGATTTAGCACCAGCGAGAGTTATAGGCTGGATGCATGGCATATTTGCTCTACCAGATATAGTATTGGTTACAGCCTGCAGTGTTTTAGCTAGCCTAGTCCTAGGCCAACAAAATTTATCACTTCTTTAATAACTCACCTAATGTTTATATACCATTCTAAAATGTCTACCCATATTTAGTTCTATATTGGCTCACCAGGCGGCCAGCAAGGGTCTATTTGGATGCTTCTGACTGACCAGGGTGACCACCACTGGTGCCATCTATCAACAGCAACTAAAACTAACACCTAAATATTGAACAAAAGATAGACCAGAACAGAGAAAAGCACAATATAAGTAAATCATAGACTAGGAGCTAGTCTATGTTTTAGCCAGCAGGGCGTCTAGGTGTCTTTTGGACACCAAAAACCCTAAAAAGTCTAAAAATTAGGCCACCCTATTTTTTTGACGAATTTCTAGAAATATCTATTTAAAGCATATATTAATTGAATTATTTCACTTCAATATAATTCCCATGACATTGTATAAGGACATTATGCCTTATTTTAAGTAAGTGCAGGTTAACGGTTGCAATCTGAGTACTGTAGATTCACAAAAGATTGAGTAGAGTAAATTTTGCGAATTTACAGAAAATTGATTTTTACGTTTTTTAAACTTTGCAAACATGAAGTGCCAGCTAAACACTTAAATCGGCAGCACTAATAATTGCGAATTTTAATTTTGCATCGGAGGCTAAACGCAAAAAACGCAAAAATTAAACTTACGAATCATTTCCGAATTTACAGTATATTGTGCTCTCCCTTGAAAAATAAGAGATATAGAGATGCCAAATTACATAGGAAAGTGGATCCAAAAGGTAGGTGGGTGCCTAGAAGTGATAGAGAGAAGCAGGTGTAGGATGCTCCATTCTCAGCTGTGTGTGTTCACGACAAGAAGTCCTGCAAGTGCCGCCCATCCCAGACTATCCTACTAGTGTAGAGCAACTAGTCCCAGACAATGTCAAGCTTTTCTGATGCATGTGTGTATTATACATGTATGTATTATAGATGAAACAAAGGACCTCCACTGCTAGTGAAAACAGGTCTTCTTGGATGAGACACTCCCAGCCTTATCTTTAGTGCCCACTTAGAGGGTTACTTGCTTAAGCCATCAATGTTTGAAGAGTTCTTGCAGAGTTGTTGTCTGGACTTTACATACTTTTGATTATAACTTAGGAATTTAGAATGATTTCACAAAATATTTGAAGGAGTGTTTTTTAGTAATGTTCTCTTTTACATTTCTCCACCAAATATTTTGCTAACTATGCTTTTGGCTGCAAGATTTCATCAAAAGTGTCAGGCTGCTTTTGGCCATTGTGAGCATTGATGGGTCAACCCATTCATACTTAAAGTTCCCCAAGAAAATTGATTTCTGCATACCAAAATTACATCTTTCTCACATGACCTGGCCGGTATTCGAACCCAGGCAGTGGTGACATGCAGTTAGCAGTCAGTGGCAATGCCTTAGACCACTAGGCCATCAGTGCAGACTGACATGCATGAATGGGTTAACCTATTCATTCCTTGATTGGTAGTTTTTTTTGAAACAAATATGGAAATATCACATAAATAAAGGACCCTTTTGGTTTGACCTAGTTGAAAGGTATTTCAAGAGATATCACTTACACTTCAGACATCAGAGCAATGTAAATACAATGAGAAATTTAAAAAAAGATACCTCATCAACTGAACAGCCATCCCAAAAAACTGCCATGTTACCAAATCTATTGTATGATGATCATGTTTTCACTATCATTTATATGACTACTCCAGTGTATTCAGCTAATCATTAGTAAAGTTGTCTGTGTGGGCAAACGTCTCTTTTTTCTGCAAATTGATTTCCTTTTGCAAATAGAGGACGATTCATTAAAGCATGACTGTCAAACATTGAACAGTAGTGTTTGGTTGCAAGGAAGACATATTATCTGTAAATGGTTGTCATGATGTCAACCATTAAACCAGTGTCAGTGCATACATTATTGACACAGTTTACTTTGTACTGCAGAAAAACAATAGGCTTTATTTTGATCACAACAATAGCTGACAGAACAATCATAAAATGCTAATCATTGTCATCCGTTTTTCTGTTTTGACTTAATAGAGTGTTCACCCTTTAAGAATTTTTATGTCCATTTGCACAGGCTACCATTTATGTGTACTTGTCCCAATATTTTCCTACTTGTCTGATGTAGGAAAAGCATTGATGTCTTAAAGGGGAGACGCTCATTTTTTTCGATCTCATCACAAACTTGACATTTTTGGTACCCCAGTTTTTGTCCTTCATCGATGCCATTTCTCTACATCTAATGCATATGGAAGATAATTAAGTTGCAAAATCATTTATTCATTAGTTGTTCTGGTCAACAGATGAATATTTGTCATTTATTTTTATTTCTGTTGATGAGGTTTGACAGGATTCTGGTCTCCTCATAGATTTACGAGTGAGTCTAATGAATATATTATTTGCTCTTTATTGATAGTTCTCCGAAGAACAACGACGCTTACCGGCTTGTCTTACATGTGTAATGGGAGTAATCAACTAATTGTATTTATTCCCGCATGTAATTAATGAATGTTTTCCTAAGTGTTTCGATTAATTTTCTCCTTCGTCTTAATAAGGGCATTGTGAGGGATACCATTACCAGCTATTAATTATGGCATCCACGTATATTACACATTCATCGTCGAGATTGATTTCTTAAGTCAATTTCGGCCAGGAATTCCAAGGGAGTTCCCCTCCCCTGCATATGGTGAGCAGTAGCCTAGATTTCTAGGCTGTCATATGTATTCCAAGGGAGTTCCCCTCCCCTGCGTATGGTGAGCAGTAGCCTAGATTTCTAGGCTGTCATATGTATTCCAAGGGAGTTCCCCTCCCCTGCATATGGTGAGCAGTAGCCTAGATTTCTAGGCTGTCATATGTATTCCAAGGGAGTTCCCCTCCCCTGCATATGGTGAGCAGTAGCCTAGATTTCTAGGCTGTCATATGTATTCCAAGAGAATTCCCCTCCCCTGCATATGGTGAGCAGTAGCCTAGATTTCTAGGCTGTCATATGTATTCCAAGGGAGTTCCCCTCCCCTGCATATGGTGAGCAGTAGCCTAGATTTCTATGCTGTCATATGTATTCCAAGGGAATTCCCCTCCCCTGCATATGGTGAGCAGTAGCCTAGATTTCTAGGCTGTCATATGTATTCCAAGGGAATTCCCCTCCCCTGCATATGGTGAGCAGTAGCCTAGATTTCTAGGCTGTCATATGTATTCCAAGGGAATTCCCCTCCCCTGCATATGGTGAGCAGTAGCCTAGATTTCTATGCTGTCATATGTATTCCAAGAGAATTCCCCTCCCCTGCATATGGTGAGCAGTAGCCTAGATTTCTATGCTGTCATATGTATTCCAAGGGAATTCCCCTCCCCTGCATATGGTGAGCAGTAGCCTAGATTTCTATGCTGTCATATGTATTCCAAGGGAATTCCCCTCCCCTGCATATGGTGAGCAGTAGCCTAGATTTCTAGGCTGTCATATGTATTCCAAGAGAATTCCCCTCCCCTGCATATGGTGAGCAGTAGCCTAGATTTCTAGGCTGTCATATGTATTCCAAGGGAATTCCCCTCCCCTGCATATGGTGAGCAGTAGCCTAGATTTCTATGCTGTCATATGTATTCCAAGGGAGTTCCCCTCCCCTGCATATGGTGAGCAGTAGCCTAGATTTCTAGGCTGTCATATGTATTCCAAGAGAATTCCCCTCCCCTGCATATGGTGAGCAGTAGCCTAGATTTCTATGCTGTCATATGTATTCCAAGGGAGTTCCCCTCCCCTGCATATGGTGAGCAGTAGCCTAGATTTCTAGGCTGTCATATGTATTCCAAGGGAATTCCCCTCCCCTGCATATGGTGAGCAGTAGCCTAGATTTCTATGCTGTCATATGTATTCCAAGGGAATTCCCCTCCCCTGCATATGGTGAGCAGTAGCCTAGATTTCTATGCTGTCATATGTATTCCAAGGGAATTCCCCTCCCCTGCATATGGTGAGCAGTAGCCTAGATTTCTAGGCTGTCATATGTATTCCAAGAGAATTCCCCTCCCCTGCATATGGTGAGCAGTAGCCTAGATTTCTATGCTGTCATATGTATTCCAAGGGAATTCCCCTCCCCTGCATATGGTGAGCAGTAGCCTAGATTTCTAGGCTGTCATATGTATTCCAAGGGAATTCCCCTCCCCTGCATATGGTGAGCAGTAGCCTAGATTTCTATGCTGTCATATGTATTCCAAGAGAATTCCCCTCCCCTGCATATGGTGAGCAGTAGCCTAGATTTCTATGCTGTCATATGTATTCCAAGGGAATTCCCCTCCCCTGCATATGGTGAGCAGTAGCCTAGATTTCTATGCTGTCATATGTATTCCAAGAGAATTCCCCTCCCCTGCATATGGTGAGCAGTAGCCTAGATTTCTATGCTGTCATATGTATTCCAAGAGAATTCCCCTCCCCTGCATATGGTGAGCAGTAGCCTAGATTTCTATGCTGTCATATGTATTCCAAGGGAATTCCCCTCCCCTGCATATGGTGAGCAGTAGCCTAGATTTCTAGGCTGTCATATGTATTCCAAGGGAATTCCCCTCCCCTGCATATGGTGAGCAGTAGCCTAGATTTCTATGCTGTCATATGTATTCCAAGAGAATTCCCCTCCCCTGCATATGGTGAGCAGTAGCCTAGATTTCTATGCTGTCATATGTATTCCAAGGGAATTCCCCTCCCCTGCATATGGTGAGCAGTAGCCTAGATTTCTAGGCTGTCATATGTATTCCAAGAGAATTCCCCTCCCCTGCATATGGTGAGCAGTAGCCTAGATTTCTATGCTGTCATATGTATTCCAAGGGAATTCCCCTCCCCTGCATATGGTGAGCAGTAGCCTAGATTTCTATGCTGTCATATGTATTCCAAGGGAATTCCCCTCCCCTGCATATGGTGAGCAGTAGCCTAGATTTCTAGGCTGTCATATGTATTCCAAGAGAATTCCCCTCCCCTGCATATGGTGAGCAGTAGCCTAGATTTCTATGCTGTCATATGTATTCCAAGGGAATTCCCCTCCCCTGCATATGGTGAGCAGTAGCCTAGATTTCTAGGCTGTCATATGTATTCCAAGGGAATTCCCCTCCCCTGCATATGGTGAGCAGTAGCCTAGATTTCTATGCTGTCATATGTATTCCAAGAGAATTCCCCTCCCCTGCATATGGTGAGCAGTAGCCTAGATTTCTATGCTGTCATATGTATTCCAAGGGAATTCCCCTCCCCTGCATATGGTGAGCAGTAGCCTAGATTTCTATGCTGTCATATGTATTCCAAGAGAATTCCCCTCCCCTGCATATGGTGAGCAGTAGCCTAGATTTCTATGCTGTCATATGTATTCCAAGAGAATTCCCCTCCCCTGCATATGGTGAGCAGTAGCCTAGATTTCTATGCTGTCATATGTATTCCAAGGGAATTCCCCTCCCCTGCATATGGTGAGCAGTAGCCTAGATTTCTAGGCTGTCATATGTATTCCAAGGGAATTCCCCTCCCCTGCATATGGTGAGCAGTAGCCTAGATTTCTATGCTGTCATATGTATTCCAAGAGAATTCCCCTCCCCTGCATATGGTGAGCAGTAGCCTAGATTTCTATGCTGTCATATGTATTCCAAGGGAATTCCCCTCCCCTGCATATGGTGAGCAGTAGCCTAGATTTCTAGGCTGTCATATGTATTCCAAGAGAATTCCCCTCCCCTGCATATGGTGAGCAGTAGCCTAGATTTCTATGCTGTCATATGTATTCCAAGGGAATTCCCCTCCCCTGCATATGGTGAGCAGTAGCCTAGATTTCTATGCTGTCATATGTATTCCAAGAGAATTCCCCTCCCCTGCATATGGTGAGCAGTAGCCTAGATTTCTATGCTGTCATATGTATTCCAAGGGAATTCCCCTCCCCTGCATATGGTGAGCAGTAGCCTAGATTTCTAGGCTGTCATATGTATTCCAAGGGAATTCCCCTCCCCTGCATATGGTGAGCAGTAGCCTAGATTTCTAGGCTGTCATATGTATTCCAAGGGAATTCCCCTCCCCTGCATATGGTGAGCAGTAGCCTAGATTTCTATGCTGTCATATGTATTCCAAGGGAATTCCCCTCCCCTGCATATGGTGAGCAGTAGCCTAGATTTCTAGGCTGTCATATGTATTCCAAGGGAATTCCCCTCCCCTGCATATGGTGAGCAGTAGCCTAGATTTCTATGCTGTCATATGTATTCCAAGGGAATTCCCCTCCCCTGCATATGGTGAGCAGTAGCCTAGATTTCTAGGCTGTCATATGTATTCCAAGGGAATTCCCCTCCCCTGCATATGGTGAGCAGTAGCCTAGATTTCTATGCTGTCATATGTATTCCAAGGGAATTCCCCTCCCCTGCATATGGTGAGCAGTAGCCTAGATTTCTATGCTGTCATATGTATTCCAAGGGAATTCCCCTCCCCTGCATATGGTGAGCAGTAGCCTAGATTTCTAGGCTGTCATATGTATTCCAAGGGAATTCCCCTCCCCTGCATATGGTGAGCAGTAGCCTAGATTTCTATGCTGTCATATGTATTCCAAGGGAATTCCCCTCCCCTGCATATGGTGAGCAGTAGCCTAGATTTCTATGCTGTCATATGTATTCCAAGGGAATTCCCCTCCCCTGCATATGGTGAGCAGTAGCCTAGATTTCTAGGCTGTCATATGTATTCCAAGGGAATTCCCCTCCCCTGCATATGGTGAGCAGTAGCCTAGATTTCTATGCTGTCATATGTATTCCAAGGGAATTCCCCTCCCCTGCATATGGTGAGCAGTAGCCTAGATTTCTAGGCTGTCATATGTATTCCAAGGGAATTCCCCTCCCCTGCATATGGTGAGCAGTAGCCTAGATTTCTATGCTGTCATATGTATTCCAAGGGAATTCCCCTCCCCTGCATATGGTGAGCAGTAGCCTAGATTTCTAGGCTGTCATATGTATTCCAAGGGAATTCCCCTCCCCTGCATATGGTGAGCAGTAGCCTAGATTTCTATGCTGTCATATGTATTCCAAGGGAATTCCCCTCCCCTGCATATGGTGAGCAGTAGCCTAGATTTCTATGCTGTCATATGTATTCCAAGGGAATTCCCCTCCCCTGCATATGGTGAGCAGTAGCCTAGATTTCTAGGCTGTCATATGTATTCCAAGGGAATTCCCCTCCCCTGCATATGGTGAGCAGTAGCCTAGATTTCTATGCTGTCATATGTATTCCAAGGGAATTCCCCTCCCCTGCATATGGTGAGCAGTAGCCTAGATTTCTAGGCTGTCATATGTATTCCAAGGGAATTCCCCTCCCCTGCATATGGTGAGCAGTAGCCTAGATTTCTATGCTGTCATATGTATTCCAAGGGAATTCCCCTCCCCTGCATATGGTGAGCAGTAGCCTAGATTTCTATGCTGTCATATGTATTCCAAGGGAATTCCCCTCCCCTGCATATGGTGAGCAGTAGCCTAGATTTCTAGGCTGTCATATGTATTCCAAGGGAATTCCCCTCCCCTGCATATGGTGAGCAGTAGCCTAGATTTCTATGCTGTCATATGTATTCCAAGGGAATTCCCCTCCCCTGCATATGGTGAGCAGTAGCCTAGATTTCTAGGCTGTCATATGTATTCCAAGGGAATTCCCCTCCCCTGCATATGGTGAGCAGTAGCCTAGATTTCTATGCTGTCATATGTATTCCAAGGGAATTCCCCTCCCCTGCATATGGTGAGCAGTAGCCTAGATTTCTAGGCTGTCATATGTATTCCAAGGGAGTTCCCCTCCCCTGCATATGGTGAGCAGTAGCCTAGATTTCTATGCTGTCATATGTATTCCAAGGGAATTCCCCTCCCCTGCATATGGTGAGCAGTAGCCTAGATTTCTAGGCTGTCATATGTATTCCAAGGGAGTTCCCCTCCCCTGCATATGGTGAGCAGTAGCCTAGATTTCTATGCTGTCATATGTATTCCAAGGGAATTCCCCTCCCCTGCATATGGTGAGCAGTAGCCTAGATTTCTAGGCTGTCATATGTATTCCAAGGGAGTTCCCCTCCCCTGCATATGGTGAGCAGTAGCCTAGATTTCTATGCTGTCATATGTATTCCAAGGGAATTCCCCTCCCCTGCATATGGTGAGCAGTAGCCTAGATTTCTATGCTGTCATATGTATTCCAAGAGAATTCCCCTCCCCTGCATATGGTGAGCAGTAGCCTAGATTTCTAGGCTGTCATATGTATTCCAAGGGAATTCCCCTCCCCTGCATATGGTGAGCAGTAGCCTAGATTTCTAGGCTGTCATATGTATTCCAAGGGAATTCCCCTCCCCTGCGTATGGTGAGCAGCAGCCTAGATTTCTAGGCTGTCATATGTATTTTTTCTGCCAAGTTTTTCAGTTACCAGGCATAAAATGGCCAAGTTGGCTAGAGTGGCCAAATCATTTCACATATATCTCACCACTAGGTGAAAAGAGGACTCAATTTGTGTAAAACCTTTTGAGATATGAGGATAAGGTGGTGCCATCTATCTGCCATCCCTGGTACTTCACAGAAGGGAATGTTAACTCTTTAGGGACTAAGAGCCTAGTCTAGGTGGGCAGGGAAAGGGGTGCGGTTCATTTTTGCCTGGAGATCTCCTCGGCATTTGTTGTCCGTATTCAGATACTTTTGACGATAACTTAATATTTAAGTTTAAGGGTGAAATTGAAAAATAATTGAAGGAGAGTTGTAATTTCTCATTAACATGTCCCCTTCAAATCTTTTTCTGAAATTTGCTAAATTGTTAGAGAGAAATAACAAAACTAGTGATTTTTTTTATTGAATTAGTTGAACATTTAAGAAGCCTACTTAGTTTTGTGACCACGTTCCTATGCTGCACCTGACTAAATTAAATTGACTTCTTATTACCTATAATGATTAGTAGAAACATCTGCTTGATTAGCTACTCGTCTCTCTAGGGAGAAAATTTATTGCTTTTATTTATGAGTTTGATGATGTTGAGTAATTACATCTTCTCAAAAGTAAAATATTGTGCATTTGCAGGTGGTTTGATATTACAGATATCTTTTGAAATTTATTGGGTATCAGTACTTGGAAAATGTGGCATTCAATAAGCCTAGGGAAAAGTGTGCCCAAGTTTCGTTGTTAAATTGTGTGACAAAAAGTGTATGTATCGTGGTCCCTTGATGGCTGCCACGTTATGACCAGGGTCTGACACTTAGATTTCAGGCTAGGGGCCCGAAAAGGTCTTATGATAAATTTAGTGGTCAAAAACAGGATTTCTGTATTATTACACACACTATGTCGGGCCCCTAGTCTGAAATATGTAGAGGTCCACAGCAAAATCTAGGGTTATATGCCCCTGGGCTCCTAGGAAAGTCGCACCCTGATGACACATTCGAGATACTACCCTATCCACTACCCCTGGTGCCATCTGTGTTGGTCACCAGAAACTACCATGTAGGCATGAAATTAACCCATGAACGTTCACATAGGCCGAATGCAGCCTGAAAAGTTAGACTTAATCTCAGGCAAAAAGTAAAGTTGGGAAAATATTCAAACGAGGAATGTTATTTAGAACACAAGTAACAACTCTCCTTCAAATATTCTGTTAAATCATTCTTAATTATAAATTTATCATCAAAAATATCATAAATCTAGATGACAATTTCTAAAGGAACTCTAAAGCATTAATCGGTTAAAGCAGGAGATGAGAATGTAGAAAAGCAGGGTTTGATTAATTACTCCACAGACACTGTGTCATTCTAGAGGTTTCATGATAGGTAATTAATCTAATCATGTTTACGAGTCCCTCTATAGATTGCCGTCTGGAGTTACGATACTTTTGACAATTACTTGGAAATGAAGAATAATTTCACAAAATATTTGAAGGAGAGTTGTTGGTGATGTTTTAATCAATTTCAAACCTTCAAATAATTTCCAAACCATACTTTGGCCGTGTGGTCAAAGGTGTTGCCACTGACTGCTAGCTGTCTCTCAACAGAATCCCACCCGGGACATGTGAGAAAGTTGCAGTGACTTTAGGTTAGGCGGTGGTTTTTTGCCAGGTTTCCTGCATCTGCTATAACTGGCTAGTCACGACTGCAATATGGCAGAAAAAGTTATGAAAAATGGAATTTTAAAAAGATTTTATCCAAATTGTCAGGCTGGTTTTGGCCCCAGTGGAACTAACTTCAAATTGATGCTTTTAACTGTTCTATCATTTTCTGATCATGTGGTATCTCCTGTAATGGAGAAATGATCCTGCGTTCCTGTCTATGAATTACTGAAATGTTCCCATTGAATGACACCCGCCTTCTGATACTTATCCGGGAGTTAGGAGTGCTTACCTCTTTCTTACCAGCCTGAAAGGATGGGTTGACCTTCAGAATACCTATTTCATCTAGCTACAACATGTCAATGCACGAAAAAAGAAAAATGCACGCTCATACACACACACACACACACACACACACACACACAGCTCTCACTGAGTTCTATCAGATGAGTACCCATATGCCAGGGATTCAATCCTTTTTTAAAAATCTTTTTGTATCATTTTGTATTGGCCATATTAGCCACCAGCACACACACACACACATAGCCTCTAGATACCCACAAAATACAAGACTGTTTTGATGTCTCTCTGACATACACACCATGCA
This sequence comes from Maea johnstoni, assembly GCA_963942565.1. Lineage (NCBI taxonomy): Eukaryota > Metazoa > Annelida > Polychaeta > Spionida > Magelonidae > Maea > Maea johnstoni. Next base: position 2,746,223 of record OZ012688.1, on the reverse strand, counting down.
TTGATAGGCAAAATGAAAAGAAAACATGCACGCAAACATACATACATGCACACAGGCACACGCACACACACACACACACACACACACATAGCCTCTAGATACCCACAAAATACAAGACTGTTTTGATGTCTCTCTGACATACACACCATGCATTGATAGGCAAAATGAAAAGAAAACATGCACGCAAACATACATACATGCACACAGGCACACGCACACACACACACACACACACACACACACACATATAAACTGTAAAAAATAAAGATCAATTTAGAAATTATATTTCATATTGTGAAGTATCTTCCTCAACTCATAATATTTGAAAAAAAGTGCATTTAAATATCTGAGAATGATGACTGGTTTGGTTGGATGTGGGTTGTTGGTTTTCTGGTTATGAGTTGAGATGTTTTTAGGTCACTTCTCTGATTGTTGCTCATGTGTTTTATTCAAGCTAAGTCAGGCGAGGCAAGGTGTCTGGTAACAGTGGGGTCTACAAGTACAAACTTACCCTCCTTGGAAATTGCAGAACAGATTTTTTGGGGCGTATCAGAAGCTATTCTGATTTTAAAGTAATAGATAGTTATTGTCAGTTTTTTTAGCCTATTCATACCTGTAGATCTTGAAATAGGTCGTCAGCATTAATAATACCTGAAGAAAAATAACAAAAAAAATGCAAACACTAGAAATGAAGCATACATTGGGAAATAATTGAAGGGGAGTTGTTAGTTAGTTTCTGATTAACACTTTTCCTTCAAATATTTTCTTCAAATTGCTTTCGTCAGAGAGCTCTCACTAAAATAGTATAAATGTGTTAAAATATTGGTAGTGTTTGCAGAAATTGAATGTATTTTTGAAAAATAGCTTAAAGCATGTATTCCAAATTGTTGGTTGACATCTGATTAGCATTTCTCCATCAACTATTTTCTAAAATGTGCTTTTATAGGAAAGATATTCCTAAAATTGTCAGGCCTCTTTGGATGCTACAGGTATGAATTGATTAAACTAAGTATTACAGGTGTCTGTGATACATCAAAACCAACCCACCTTATTCTGAACGAAGACATCCATTAACTGGACAAAGCTCTATTATTAAAACCTGGGGTACTCATGGTAAGGCCAAGAAAAAAATATTGTTTGTTTCCTGTAATGGTCTGAAAAAGGGTAGGTAGGTCAGTAAAAAAAAAAAAATTTGCATTATTTTTTGGTCAAAAATGTGTGGTTTATGCATGTTTTACGTTGATTGGGAGTTGGGAGGACGGAAAAAGCTTTAGAGTACGGATTTTTTTGAATAAAAACTTGTAAGGATAGGGTTACAGGGAACAAACAATTTTTTTTCTAGGCCTAATTATAATTTAAACTATTTCCTGGGTGCGCCTCCTCCTGATTGTTCATTTACACAGTCATTGTACCTAGAGAAAAAAGGGTGGCTCTGTGTATTGATAGGAGTGCAATCCAATCAATGTTTGTGACATTCAATTAAATGCACTGGCCACAGGGGGGCTAGCATGCCTGGAGGTCTTAATTTATACCATGACAGGTACTATTTCTGTGATGGGACTTCCTGTGGGTCCTTCCTTACTATGACATAAATTGTGAGGTGTTGGGGGGGGGGGGGGGGGTTACCTGGGGTCTTTCCTTACTAATGACAGGTAATTTTCTAAGATGTGGGGTGGTGGGGGGTTCCTCTGAGTGTCTCTCCTTACTAATACAAAATGGGCCCTAGGGAGGGGGGGGGGGGGCCTGTCTTCCTTTGCTATAACAAGGATTTTTAGGCAGAGGCGGATTTAGCTGCTATAGGCATGTTTGGGTTAACTCAAAAATGTTAAAATATTTTTAGGAGGAAAGTTAATCATAAGATTACCAACAGCACTCCATCAAATGTTTTTGTAAAATAGATTTACTTATGCTGCTGGTGGCTAATTCAGTGATGATGAAAAAAAAACCTGGAATAATGACTGAAACACTGGCACATGGGTACTCATCTGAGAGTACTCGGCGAGAGCTATCTAATGAATACCAAGACAACAGGGTTTCGATGGTTTTCAAAAATGTTTGCATCCTTGTGGGTTGGACGAAAGTAGTGGCCTCAGCAAAGGAAGGGTTAAACAGGCATTCATGAAATATTTAACAAGGTGTTGGTTAAATTCTAGTAATGCACTTCCCCATCAGCATTTTCCAAAAGAGAGACACCCCCAAAATAGCCGTGTTTGCACAGGGGCCCTTAGCATTAACCAGTTATGCCTGTAGCATCTCTCTCAAACAAGCAATATTTAGGAAATATTTGGGGTCAAGTTGTTCAGTAAAACTTCATCTACCACTCTCTTTCACCTAGTTTATGAATTAATGCTTCATTCCGAAGTTATATGTTCAAAAGGTATGACCGGTCCAGACGACACTCCTCAAGTTGATCTCCGGGCACAAATGTGTTAATGGGTGAAACAGACAGGAAATTGTTTGACCTATATTCAATACATTAACAGCCAGACAGACCACATAGGTATTTCCTAATCTAACCCTCTCATATTCAGGATGCCAGTGCTGTCTCACAAACATGGATATGCATGAAATGAAATGAATAGCAACCGGGTGTCTGAGCCAATATGAAAATTCCTTTAACCCTTATGCTGCTGCTGGCTTAGAGGCCAATACAAATGACTGAACACTGGTACATGGGTACCCATCTGAGAGTACTCAGTGAGAGCCTTCCAATGAATACCAATATTGACAGGGTTTAATTGGCTTTCAAATATCTTTGCATCCTTGTGCTTTTGATGGAAGTAGCCTCAGCATTGGAGGGGATAAGATTAATTCAAAAGTTATTCAGGAAAGTATCATAATTCCGGACGACACTTTTCCTGGAGATCTCTAGGCATGAATGGGTCAAAGACAAAATGTAGATCAGAAACCGAGCCACAACTCTCGATGAATTATCTTGGGAGTTAATGCTCTTTGCCAAAGTTATGTTTTAACCCTTCTAATGCTGAGGCTACATTCATCCAAAGAACAAGGAAGCAAAGATTTTTGATAACCATCTAAACCCTGTCATGTTGGTATTCATTAAATAGCTCTCATTGAGTACTCTCAGATGAGTACCCATGTGACAGGGTTTCAAAAATCTCTCAGGATTTTTGTATGATTTGGTATTGGCGCAATTAGCCACCAGCAGCATAAAGGTTAAAATATGTCATTTATGCATACAACTTTTGTCAGGGAGATCTCTAGGCATGAATGGGTTAACTTGTAATTGGGCTGTGCTGTTTGAAGTTGTGTAGAGCTCCACATGTGAGCATTTGTAAGTATTCTGTCTGTTCTCAAACTCTCAATCCCTTGGTACCGTACTGGACTAATATTGGTGCATCCCGTCATGCCACCTGCCCCATGCTATCAGTGCAAAGAGCTTATAAAGCTGAGTGCAATTAATCCATTCACACTCAAGCCGCTTTTTGTAAAAGAAGTATCGTCTGCTACTTCTGTATTTATGAAAATAACTTGGAAATAAAGAGAAAGTTCCCAAATTATTTGAAGGAGGGTTGTTATATGACTTCTGATCAACATTTATCCTGGGATTGTTTTCCAGAAAATGCGTTTGGAAATAGAATATTTATAAAATTTCTAGGTTTGTTAGTCCTCTAAGTGTAAATGGGTTAAGAATACTAAGCTAGGATTCACCCTTTCATGCTTTACCCATTGGGGTGTACATAACACAAGGTCTGACATTTATGGGAATATCTTGTAGGAAAAAGTAAGATTTTGAGAAATATTTGCCTGAAAATTGTTGACTCTGTTGTATGTAACCTATTTCCTCTTCAAAAATTCCCCTAGACATTCAAGCTCAGAGCTCACCTGAAAAAGTGTTGTCTGGATATTGACCACTTTTTCAAAAGAATTTGGTCTTGAAGCATCATTTCATAAACTATTTGAAGGGGAATTTTTCATTATGTTCGGATCAACTTTTCTCTTTCAGATATCTTCCAAAAAAGAAAATTCTTGGGTCAAAAAGATTCCACCAAAATTGTTCAGTTGTTTTGGGGTGCTACAGTACCACCAAAATTGTTCGGTTGTTTTGGGGCGCTACAGAACTACCAAAATTGTTTGGTTGTTTTGGGGCGCTACAGAACTGCCAAAATTATTCGGTTGTTTTTAGGGCGCTACAGGCATGAATGGGTTATCGGGTAAGCCGGACCTAAGAAGCACTGGTAGCAGCCTGTCTTGTCTCTTTTCAACAAGTGTGAATGGTGGGCGTCACCAGAGACACATAGAGCGGAAGTGGCAGAAAATAAAGTTGCTTTGTGGGTGGACTTTAGATGAGAGGATCATCTAAGCCTGCTTATTGGTGCATATCAACTACATAGACTAACTCCTTAACCCATTCACACTCGGAAGGAAGGAAGGTATAGGGTTTTACGTAGCTTTCAACAGCTTAGGTCATATCGCGACAAGATAGAAACCCGTAATCAGGAAGAAATGCCCTTCCTCTCCCCTGGAGAAGTGTTGTCTGATTCTCTCATACTTTTGAAAATAACTTGTAAATACAGCATGAGTTCACAAACTATTTGAAGGAGAGTTGTAGATAGGGTTCTGATTAATACTTTTCCTTCAAATATTTTTCAAATGATGCTTTCACTAAAAAGATATGGCCAAAATTGTCTGGCCTGTTTTTTTCAAATGCATGATTAATTTCACCTCCTCCCCCCCTGCCTTCAAAACCCCCCAAAACTAGTTTATTAATCGATTTCCAGAGGAACTCTTCAGCATCCTTCCAATGCTGAGGCTACTTTTGTCCAAAGCACAAGGATGCAAAGATTTTTGAAAAACATCTAAACCTTGTCATGTTGGTATTCATTGGATAGCTCTTGCTGAGTGCTCTCAGATGAGTACCCATTTGCCAGGGTTTCAGTCATTTTTCAGGTTTTTTTGCATCATTTTGTATTGGCCAATTTAGCCACCAGCAGCATAAGGGTTAAAGGCACATACCGGAGCAAATGAGCTATTAAAGGTAAAGGTATTTGGTTTATAGTCTCTTATCCACCGAAATGTTCACACAACCTTCCTTCCCTAGCAGGCCTGTACACACGGAAACCATTTCAATCCTCTGTGGGATATTCCAGAGCTGCTGGCAGCATATAGTGCACAAGCTCTAAGCACTGTCTTATTAACACTAGGTACCCATTTTGCAGCTGGGTAGACAGGCAATATGGAATAAACTGTCTTGCCCAAGGACATACCGAAGTGCCCAGGTCGGGAATTGAACTGGCGACCTTTTGATTACTGGTCCGACACCCAGCCAACTGAGCTACTTTGTCCCCAAAGAGAAAATTCTGGAGGAGAGAGAGATAGGAATACACTTAGGGAGGGGGAGGAGTAGCAAGTGAAATGGTATGGCAAATATGCCAGGACTACCAATTAATCACCCACCAAGCCTGAGGCACTAATTGGATGATAAGTATGAGTGTGGAGCTGTATGCTATCCTGATAAGACAACACCCATAAGACACCTCTAATAGGGGTAATAATAACACCAGAGTAGTCCAAAGATAGACTAGGCTCCTAGTCCATGTAATGTTCACATTCTAAATGTTGTAGTACCAGCAATGATAATGAGACACCCATTAGACACCTCTAATAGGGGTAATAATAACACTGGATTAATCCAAAGCTAGACTACGTCCCTGGTCCCTGTAATGTTCACATTCTAAATGTTGTAGTACCAGCAATGATAACTAGCACCCTTAAGACACCTCTAATATTACCCCTATCAATATAGGTAATAACAACACTGGATTAGTCCAAAGATAGACTAGGCTCCTAGTCCATGTAATGTTAACATTCTAAATGTTGTAGTACCAGCAATGATAACTAGCACCCTTAAGACACCTCTAATATTACCCCTATCAATATAGGTAATGATAACACAGGATTAGCCCAAAGGTAGACTAGGCCTCTATTCCCTGTAATGTTAACATTCTAAAAAAAAAATAGTACCAGAAATGATATTGAGACACCCATAAGACACCTCTAATAAGGGTAATAGTAACACCGGATTAGTCCAAAGATAGACTAGGCTCCTAGTCCCTGAAATGATAACAATTCTAAATGTTGTAGTACCAGCAATGGCACATGGATGGATCTCTTATCTACAGTGGTTTCAGTACATGTACATATTAAAGGAGAGAGCCCTATTTTTAAATATTTGCCATGGCTCAGGATGCAGTTTGGAGTAGGCAATTCTCCAGATTCTCGTGTTGAATGCTTCCTCCAACTCTCTACCACAGAGAGAGGAACAGCAAGCCTGCGGCTCACTCAGTCTGGGATATCACACAGCCACTTGTAAACATTTGAACAGCCCACCCTCTCCTCATACAGACACATAGACATTAACAGACGTGCCAACACTGTCTCTCTCCCTCACACACACACACACATTTACAGGCTAACTCAAACATGCACAAACACACATCTCTGTGTTTGTGTATATATATCAGGGTTGGCAGTTTCTTCCGAGGGGCGGTTTCTTCCATGGAAAAATCCGGTTTCTTCCGTCCTGGAAGAAATATGTTTCTTCCATTTCTTCCAATGCTTTTGGAAGAATCCTATCTCTTCCAGTTTTCTTTGAATTTTTGAATTTTTCTTATAGATGATAAGGAATAGTATGATAGCAAATGAGCAGCACTTAAATAGAAAACAATGAGGAATCTTAAATCCCTCAAATTAACATGTTAGTAATATGCCTTATGGTATGATAAGCATGGTTTCCATGTACTCAACCAAATAAGGTATGTCTGAATAAAATAAAGTAGCTTAAACCACTCAAACTAGCTACTGTCACACCACATATGGTTTCCACCTGTACTCATACATGAGAGATTAGCTAGCCTGCACAGGAGGAGTCAGACCCCTTCCCAGCATCCTTTTTCAAGGTGGGCAGCATTAACCCTGTAACCTGGTGGAAGGGCCTGAAGTATGCTGCTTTGCCAGAAGGACTAGTTGAACTTATGATACAGCTGCACTCAGCTTGTGCATCATCTGCATCCATTGAGAGAATCTTTTCATCATTTGGACTCATCCACAACAAGATCCGCAACCCTCTTGA